>JASDQU010373902.1:31248-47992 GCA_032191745.1 Picea mariana | reverse complement strand
GTACTACCTAGAGTACGACATCAAGACATTCAAAGATGAGTTATTGTGTGATGTTACTCCCCTTGAAGTTTGTGATTTTATTTTGGGATAACCTTAATTATGGAAACAACATATTGTATATGAGTCTAGGCCTCGCAGTGTTGTTATTACTTTGATCAGGAAATTGTACAGGATACCCGAGGTAGTCCCACCTAGTGCCATTTCCTTGATCTCTGCCAAGTAATGTAGGAAGGTCATCTCTCAGACCGATAAGTTTGTCTTCTTCATGATTCGCTCTCAGAGTGAGGGAAATATTGCAACCATATCCATGACTTACCTCTCCATGCAATAGAATAAAGTGTATAAGGTCATGAAAGAATACAAATACATATTCTCCTCACCTACTCAGGTACCTATGCACTGTCAGGCCAAGCATTCCATCAATTTGGCCCCTGACGCACCACTACCCAATGGACCAGTCTATCATCACTCTTTATTAGAAAATGAGGATATCCATCATTAGATCCAAGAAATTTTTCACAAGGGGCACATCAGACCCAAATCATTGCCTTGTGGAAACTCAAACGTGCATGTGTAGAATAAATACGAGATCTGGTGACTCTACATTGATTACCAGGCTGTAACTAAAATCACAGTGAGGAACCGGTACCCAATTCCCCGAAGATGATCTCCATGATCAGCTCAAGGAATCCAAATAATTCATTAATATTGATCTAAATTCTGGCTACCATCAGGTCCCAATAAAGAAAAAAAATGTATGGAAGACTACCTTCAAGTCAAAAGAAGGTATTTTTGAATGGTAGGTCATGCCCTTTGGTTTGAAAAATTCCCCAACAACTTTCATGAGGTTGATGGACAATATCTTGCAGCCTTTCACCAATTATTTTGTAGTGGTGTACCTAGATGACATCCTCATCTACAAAAAGACTTGGGTGGAACACTTGCAACACATTCAACAGGTTTTGCACACTCTGTGACAACACAAGCTATATGCCAACTTGGAAAAATTATCCTTCAACATGGACAAAGTCCACTACCCAGGATAAATTGTTGATGCACATGGTGTGCATGTGGATCCAACCAAGATCCAAGTCATATGTGACTGGAAAGCCCCAATCATGCTCACTGAGCTTAGGAGCTTCTTAGGCATTGCCAATTTCTATCGTAGGTTTGTGGTGGGATCCTCCCATATTTCATGGGCCCTCGGGAAAAAAAGCAGAGGTGGTGGTAAGAAAAAAATTGTGTGGGGCTATCCCAAAAAAAAGTGTTCGACAATCTAAAGAAACACTTATGCTCTACCCCAGGATTTCATTAGCTGACCAACAACAACCCTTTGAGATTGAGATAGATTCTTCAAACTATGTTGTGGGTGCATTCATCACTCACCATGACCACCCCATGGAATATCATAGTGAGAAACTATCATATGTCATCCGTAAGTACACTACTTACAAAAACGAAATGTACCCCATTGTGAAATTCTGTCACTAGTGGAGGAATTACATTCTCAGGAAGGAGACAGTCATCCACACTAATCATAAGTTGATGTAGTTCATGCAGACACAAGGAAAATTACAGAATCACCGCCATCAGAAGTGGTCCACATATTTGTAGCAATTCCACCTCAACAACAAGTATAAAACATGAAGTACCAATCGAGTCATGGATTTCCTCAGTCGATCTATAGTTGCAGTACTCACCACGGTGCTCGATTCTTGTGACCATGAGACCTTTGAATGGTTACACCTCTATGACACAGATCCTAACTTCTCCATCACCTACACAATGTTGGATGCAAACACAGATGTCACCAATTTCCATATTTAGGATGGGTTGTTGTGCCATCTGGGCCATCTATGCGTTCCACCAAGCAAGTGAGTGAAGCTAATTTGGGAAGCCCACTACAGTCGGGTGGAAAGACACTTCATCATGGAAAAGATAGTGGCAGTGTTGCAACGACATTTCTAATGACCTAAAATTTGACAAGATGTCAGCAAGTATATCCGGTCCTACACTGCCTATACTATTTCCAAACCGACCATTAAGAAACAAGGCATGTACACTCATCTTCCTACTCCTGACAAGCCCTAGGAATCCATCTCAATGGACTACATGTCCGACCTTCCATCCACCAAGCGGGGAAATGACTTTGTTTTTGTGGTTGTTGATCACATTTCCAAGATGGAGATTTTGGCTGCCTGCAAGAAGAGGATCCCATCGGAGGCCAATGCCAAGCTCTTCTTTGAACGAGTGTGGGTCCACTTTGGGATCCCACAAACCATTATCTTAGATCAGGATAGTTAGTTCCTCAACAAATTCTAGTCGAGCCTCTAGTCACTGCTGGACACCAAACTCACCAAGCCCACTTCCTTTCACCCCTAGACAGATGGCCAATTTGAGGTTATCAATTGGATGATTGTGCACATATTGGGCATGTAAAATTCCAAGAACCCTGGCACCTAGGATCAGAGCCTTCCCTATGTTAAAAAAAACTACAATAGAGCCATACATAGCTCAACTGACCACAACTCCTTTCAGGTGGGGTTGGGATTTCAACCATTAGGTCCGAAGGATGTTGCACTACCCCTTGCGGCCACCTTGGAAGACTCGTCGCATGCTTCAATGAGAGCTAACAAATCCACCCAATTCATTAAGTGGATCCAACACATCTGCCAACAGGTTCAAGATATTTTACAAAATTACAATTCCATGTACAAGCAGTGCCATGATCAACATCGGGTGCCACACCAATTTCAGGTAGGAGGCAAAGTTTGGTTGCACTTGCAGAAAAAACATCTTATAGGGCCTCATTGGAAGCTTCGTCCACTTCGTTATGGACCCTACACCATCACCAAATCTATGGGTGAAAATTCATTTGAGCTCAACCTTACCCCATTCCTTGGCTTACACCCAGTATTCAATGTGGACGTCCTTCAACATTATTTTCCACCATTATTGGACACCTCGGAGATAGAAGAACAATTGAGACCCACAGATATCAAACCTGAATGCATGGAACATGCATCCACTTACCATATCATGGAAACACATTTCAATGGAACTCGCCAACAAAGGATCCAACTTTATTAGGTTGTAAGAGTAGGGTAGTTCCTGCACCAAGGCAAGTGCCTCACCCGAGGTTAAATTCAACAAAAATTTCCTCATTTGAAAGGGGAAATCAATGAAATGGAGACCATTTCTTCCTAAGGGGGCAGGATTGGTCCAATAGGATCTGGGTGGCCACCCACCTTGTCCAATTGGCTCAAATTAATTTTTTGGCAACTTACTATTTTTAGTAATTTTTCGATTTATGAACTTCTAAGGCCATTTTGACAGCCTAAACGACATTTTTTTGTTATTAGGCACCTCAATGATATCTAAAGGATATAATTGATCCCCTAAATGAATTTCCTCTTCAATACATTTCCAACAAGCTATTGTGCGCCCAAAATGGAGATAATATGCAAAAGTTACGACCCTCAGAAGTTGATGTACTAACTTACCCCAACGAAGCCCACATGACTTTTGGCGCTTCATCTCCTAGGGTTAGGTTTTTGGATGTCTAGGGTTTTGGAATTCATTTTTATTGTAAAAAATCCTTTAGAGCCTCATTTTACTCATCTTCTTGTGAAAGAGTGTAGCTGTCACATCTCTTCTCATAGATAAGCTGCCACCATTCTAGCAAGCTTGTTTCAGTCAGCGTTTTACAGTTCAACATATTTATTATTTAATAGAAGTCCAATTTTACTATATCTATATTGTTATTCACCATGTCTCTATGTTAATACTATAAATATGTGTTTGCATTTCATTCTTCTCATAAATCCAGATCAATCTACTGTCGTGCAACCTTGCCTCTTGCATTCAGGTTGCAAAATTCCTACACATTTCTTCCTGTTAAGAATTTGGCCATTTCATCACTACAATATTATTCAAATAAGAGTATAACTCTGCAAGAGTAAATAAAACTTCTAGAGTAGTCTTGATCTTTCCTGCACCATTATTTGAGACCTATCCCTTTGGATTACTCTCTTCTCCCTAATCACAGTCATACCTATTGTTTTTCAACAATTATTTTTCCCGTGGACCCGACCCCTTCTCAACACCCCTATTTGGAACCTATCCCACTGAATTCTTATATTTTCACTGATCGTAGTGGTACCATACACCAATAAACCATTTCTATGTGGTCCCACTTCCCCCATGTCCCATCCCCATGGCCCACACCCACACCCAAGATTGGGATCAATGTCTCACTGCCTTGGACAAAGCTAATGAGTGAACCTAGATAGATATTTCTTCCATCACTTCTAGTATTGGTAACCTAAAATATCAACTTTCTCTTTTCAAATCACTTCCCAAATCCATCAACACTCAATTGATCGCCATGTGTCAACAATCCTAGGATGCAGTGAACAATTTGAGCTCCTTGTTTAATCCCACCCCAAATCCCTTCTATTCTTCCACACTGTATAATCCTAAAGGTCTTGAATCCTCCATATCCACATATTTTCCTTCCCACACCTTTTAACGAGACCTGCATCCCCCTCGCATGGATGTGAAAAAATTTGATGGCTCGGATCCCACAAGCTAGGTCACTCAAATGGAACACTATTTCTCTTTGTACGACATTACTAATGAGTTGTCCAAACCCCGTTACGGTGTTCTCCATCTAGATCTAGAACGTTGGCAACAATGGAAATGGAGAAAAAATGACCGCCAAGGTTATGTGTCTTGGACACAATTTTTTTTAGAGCTTTATGAACACTTTGACACTTACACACACCATTTAGGTAGTTTGACCAAGTTGAAACAGTCTGAAACATTGGAAGACTTTATAGCCACTTTCGAGTGCTTATATTTCCACACGGAGGGCACGTATGATGCGTTTTTTTGGGAATGCTTTATCAATGGCCTCAAGGATTATATTCGTGCCCATGTCCTCATGTCTCTCCCTCAAAGTTGGGTGGAATCTACTAAAAGAGATAAGGAAGCACAACATGGTGTCTCTTCTCAAACCAAAAAACCATCATTTCTTCCCCTCCCTAAACCCACCACTTTAGCCCCTCTTTCCACTCCACTGAAGATCCAGAAATTGACCCAGACATAAATGGTTGAACAAAAACTCAAGGGCCTTTGTTATAAATGTGATGAAAAATATTTTATGGGGCACAAGTGTAAGGAACAAAATATTTTTATGGCCATCTCTAATGATGTTTTACAAGAAGTGGTCGAGCCCCCCCTTGTGGTCGAGTTACTAGAGCCAATTGATATTAATCTGCCCTTGGAACCCCAGAAGTTGAACCAGTCATTTCACTTAATGCTCACACTTGCTTCTTTGCTCCCCAAACCCTCAAGCTAATTGGTTACATTAAGCATCGAGAGGTCATCATCCTCATTGACAATGGAAACACCCATAATTTTATTCATCGTCGCACTGCCCAAGAAACTAATTTCTATATCTATGTAGTCTACAACTTTCAAATCATGATTTCCAATGGAGTTTCCATGAAATGTGGGAGGAATTGTGAAAATTTGTGTCTCCAAATTGGTCAGTACCACATTAAATATCATATGTTTTAGGACCACACAATGTACCTTTTTGCCCATACTTTTTTCCACCATTACACTCTTGTTCACTCACATTTAAACCCATATTAGCACTCTATCTTATCTTTCCAAAGGTATACAACGTCTCTTCTCTTTACTATACGTTTAATCTGTTTTGTATATAATTTTACATCACTCTCGTACTTAACCATTGATTAGAAATGTATAAGTGCTGAAACAGTTCAAACTGCAGATTAGCATTTGAGGCCTGTTGCTAAAACAACAACTCACAAAAGTTGTTACACAGTCCATGGTCGATGACACTGAAACACAGAAGCTGTTACACAGTCCATGGTCAACGATGCTGAAACACAGCTGTTACACAGTTCATGGTCGTCGATGCTGAAACATAGAAGATGCTACACAGTCCATGGTCGTCGACACTGAAACACAAAGGAAGATGTTACATAGTCCAAGGTCAACAATAACTCACACAGATTGACTACAACAGCTGCACCGTGAGCCAAGAACCAACCATCGCTGCTACCTGAGTGCTGAAATAGTCAGAACACAAATCATGTGGCTAAAACAACCCGCGATTTGCGATGCCGAAACAACACAGTAGAAACAAGAAAGAGCTGTTACTCCAACTGTAAACAGTAACACCTCACTCAGCACTTGTAATAGCATTCTGTTGCGGGAGACTAGGAGACCCTATTCCAGTTTAGAAAGTCGATTCGACTAAGAATAGGACCCAGATATACACCTGTAATTTGTTGATCAATTGTACCGAAGGGATTCTCCTCTTTAAATAAGAGGAAATCACCATTCGAAGGGATCCAGTTTTTGTACTAAGAAAGTTTCACAGAGAAGGACGTGCTTCATTTCTAGATTGTAATATGATACATTGATAGATGAATAAAAGACTGTTTTGAGAATCTTTCTCTAGCCTCTTCGTCTCAGGGGAATCTTGTGAGAAGGGAGGGCCCATTTTCTTCACAAGATTCACCCATTAGTTTTATAGTGTGTTAGTGTGATTATGTTTATGCCTTGATTAATTTTTTCTTTGTTGAAACACTACTGAACTCTATCTTGTTAAGAACTCTGTTTTATTAACGTTACATTGTTTTCATGAAGTTTATGCTTAATTGTTAATCATCTTAATTAGCAATATTGTGTGATTGATTTATGAAGTGTGCTAATCAGAGACTGGTGCTAAAGGTTCCTGCTTAAGGGAAGGAATTAGGAGTCCTGTTCTCTGTTAGAAGTAGTCAACTTTCAATTATTTTCATGAGTGTGCTGATTAGAGACTGGTGCTAAAGGTTCTTGCTTAAGGGAAGGAATTAGGAGTCTTGTTCTCTGTTAGAAGTAGTCAGCTTTCAATTATTTTCATGAGTGTGCTAATCAGAGACTGGTGCTAAAGGTTCCTACTTAAGGGAAGGAATTAGGAGTCCTGTTCTCTGTTAGAAGTAGTCATCTTTCAATTATTTTCATGAGTGTGCTAATCAGAGACTGGTGCTAAAGGTTCTTTCTTAAGGGAAGGAATTAGGAGTCCTGTTCTCTGTTAGAAGTAGTCAACTTTCAACTATTTTCATGATTGTGCTAATCAGAGACTGGTGCTAAGGTTTCCTGCTTAATGGAAGGAATTAGGAGTCTTGTTCTCTGTTAGAATAGTTAGTCTTCAATTCATTAATGAGTTCATGAAAGTGTGTTAATCAGAAACAAAGTGCTGAAGTTCCTGCTTGGGAATAGGGTCCCATTCTCTGGCTACAAAATAGTTGTTCTTTCCTGTTGTAGTTGTTATTTTAATGTAATCTAGGATTCTTTAGATTAATCATTTCTTTAATCTCTGCAATAAGTAGGTTGCTTTTCTGTGATTCAAGCTAGAACTTCAGTTCATTCAAGGAAAGTGTGATTAATGTAGTTTCGTTTACTACAAATCTAGGTTGCTTTTGGAATTGAGCATATATAGTGTGTGGTTACCTTTGAAATAAACAGACTTCCCTGGGTTGACAATTTATGTAGCACTTGATTGTTTAAATTAATTAAGCAATTATAGTGACCAACAATATGTTTTCTATTGACATGGGTGGTTGTGACATTGTTCTTGGTGCATAATGGTTACATACTCTTGGTCCCATTGTCATGGATTTTAAGGAATTAACCATGCAATTTAGCCAGGAGAGACAACAATATAAGTTCCAAGGCATCATCGCTGAATCCCCTGAAATAATCAGTTCCCATAACATGGAAAAACTCCTCAAGAAAGGTCATTCCAACATTATTGCACAACTCCATTCCATTCCTACCACTGAGACACCCTTTATGCATCCTGACCTCCAAGCCATCATATTCAAACATCAAGATATTTTTTCCACTCTCCAGGGACTTACCCCCTCTCATGGTGTTCATGATCATTCCATTCCCCCAGTCCCCGACAACCTTCTTCCCAATGTTATCCCTTATCATCATCCCTTGTCCCAGAAAAATGAAATTGAGAAAAATTTTCATGAAATTTTTGTTGTGGGTGTTATCCATCCTAGTACTGGTCATGGTACTTAATAAAGAAGGCTCTTGATGCATGTGTACTGAATTTCATTCCCTCAACACACTCACGATCAAAGACAAATTTCTCATCCCTAGCATTGATGATCTCTTGGATGAATTAAGTGATTCCCAATTATTTACTTAACTTGATATTCATTCTAGTTACCACCATATACGTATGAAAGAGGTATACATTCCTAAGATTTCCTTTCAAACTCATGAGATATACTATGAGTTATTGGTCATGGTCTTTGTCTTGTGTAATTCTCTCTCCATTTTCTAGAGCCTCATGAATAATGTATTCTATCCTTTTCTCCATCATTATGTCTTAGTTTCCTTTGATGATATTCCCGTATATAGTAAAACATGGACAACCCATCTTTCCCATGTGGATCAAGTTCTTCATGTACTCTCTCAGCAACAACTTTTCCTCAAAAAATCTAAATGTGCTTTTTGATCCTCATAAGTGGAGTACTTGGGTCATATTGTTGGAAAGGATGGTGTCAGGATGGATCTTAATAAAATTGAAGCTATCAATGATTGGCCTCATCCAAGGAATATCAAGAGATTGCATGGGTTTCTTGGTCTAATAGACTATTATCACATGTTTTTTTAAGAATTATTGAAAAATTGCGACGCCTCTCACTTCTCTCCTTAAAAATATATCTTTCATTTGGAATCCAACATCTGGTCACTCCTTCCAATCCTTGAAAGAGGCTATCTGCACTACTCCTATCCTATCCCTTCCTGACTTCAGAAAGTCCTTTTTCCTAGAATGTGATGCTTGAGGGAAAGGAATTGGTGCCATCCTTATGCAATATGGCTAACCTTTGGCCTTCACTAGAAAACAAATTTTGAAAAACCATTTGGGCCAGTCAATCTATGAAAAGGACATGATGGCCGTTGTACATGTTGTGGATCTCTGGTGCCCTTATATATTGGAGAAATTCTTCCAAATTAAGACAGATCATCAGAGCCTCAAGTATTTTCTGGATCAACAACTTTCATCCTCGGAGAAAAAAAAATGGGTGACTAAGATATTTGGATATTATTATGAGATCATTTACAAGAAAGGAAAAGACAATGTGGCTGTAGATTCTCTTTTAAGAAAATATGAAGATGAGGGGTCCCTTTTCTCTGTCCTTCATTATTCTAGATTGGATCCAAGATGTTCTAAAGGAATGGCTGCAAGATCCCAAACTATTGCATCTGATCCAACAATTGCAAGACAATTCTCCAGTTTCTCCAGAGTACTCTTGGAACAATGAAGAGATTCTCTACAAAGTCCATCTGTATTTAAGAAAAAATTTGCAATTTAAATCCACGATGCTTTCCGAGCTTCATGCTACACCCATAGCTAGGAATTATGGGTTTACCAAAACCTATGACAGGGTCAAACATTCTTATTTCCGGGATGGTATGAAGCAAGACATCTTCACCTTTGTGGAAGAATGTGATGTTTATCAATGCAACAAGGGAGAAATAGTCAAAGGACCTGGCACACTACAATCGCTTCCAATTCCACCTGCTATTTGGAGGAATATTTATATGGATTTGATTGTTGGATGATCTAAATCAGGAAATAAATTCGTCATCATGGTGGTTGTTGATCGTCTTTTCAAATATGCTCATTTATGTGCTCTATAACACCCATTCACTGCATCCACAATGTCTCATCTTTTCATGGATAATATCTTCAAGATTCATGGCATGCCTCATTCCATTGTCTCTGACCACGATTCCACTTTCACCATCAATTTTTGGCAATAATTTTTCAGGCTACAGGGTTCCCAATTTCATCTTAGCACAACCTATCATCCCTAGATTGATGCTCAAAATGAAGTTGTCAACAAGTGTTTGGAAACATATTTGATGTGTTTTGCATCTGAGAGGAAACATCAATGGGCTCAATGGTTACCCCTAGTTGAATGGTGGTACAACACTTCCTACCATACAACTACACACATGACTCCTTTTGAAGCAGTATATGGAAAAAATCCACCTTCAGTTCTCTCATACATGCCTGGTGTCTCGAAGGTCCAGGCATTTGACCAAACTCTTACAGTTCGAGAGGATATTCTCTGTACCTCAAAGATAATTTGGTCATGGCTCATAATCACATGAAGCAACAAGTAGATCTACGTCGCTTGGAACATAAATTTACTTAAGGGGACCAGGTGTTTTATCAACTGCAACCTATAAGAAGACTTCACTCAAGGATGACCATTGTTAGAAAATGGTGCCCAAATTTTATGGTCCTTAAATAGTTCTCAAGTGTGTGGGATAGGTGGCCTATCAGTTATATTTTTCTAGTTATTCTAAGATCCATCTTGTTTTTCATGTCTCATGCTTAAAGAAGGTGATTGGAACTAAGTGCCAAGCTCAAACCAGTATTCCCGAGTTGGATGAAGAAGGCTCCATCTAGTTGCAACCATAAGTAGTCTTGGACCAATGTGAGTTTCATCTCCATCAGAGAACCATGAAGGAAGTGTTAGTACAGTGGAAGGACACAACTCGAGCAAATGCCACCTGAGATCCAACTACCATTTTGCAACATTTTCCTCATCTCAAGTCTTGAGGTCAAGGTTATTTTTTAAGGGGGATGGAATGTTAGGGACCTAACCTCCCTAACCCCTCACATAGGTAGAATACTATAATTTCCATGTAATAAAGGCCAATATTAATAAGGCCTAGTAATAAGGAAGAATAAGTCAAATGTAAGAATACCTAATAGGAGCTTCCAGTTCTAGAAGATATTCCTTTAAATTGTTCTTTTGGTAGATAGATTTAGTATAAATAGGAGTCAAGGGAATGAGAAGTTTTTTTATTGAGAATTATTGTAATTGAGCATTTATCTACTAGAGGTTGTCCCCTCTAAGAGGAAAGTGAACATTGTTTCCTATCAATAAAGGTATAATTTTGGTGTTGTGGTTTCATATAATGTGTTGTCCCACTGTTATTCTCTTCAATATTTTTGTTTTATGATATTATAGTAGATATGGTACCTTACAACTACTGCTACTCCTCCTCCTCCTCTCTCCATCATTGTCTCTGATTCACATACAAATGTTTTTAGGAACACACACACACACACACATATAATTTGAAATTATAAAAAAAATACATATATAAGTGACTCATATTTTTAAAAATATAAAATTATTTTTTTTTTGCAAAAAAATCTTAAAAAGTAATCGGTGAACCGAAAATAACACATACGCCTTGTCGTTAGTGCGCTCTATTATAAAAACAACACCATTATGTGGTGTTGTTACTAATATGCACATGTGTCACATGTCTTTTCGCACTACCACATATTGGAGCGATGCGTCCCATAGGACAGTCTGTGACAGTACAATACTTTTAACCTTCTTTGTTCTGTTATCACTCCAAGAGTCTTTCCCTGACTGTAAAGGGAATGAGCTTGGTAACTTAAATGTTTAATAATGTATGAGAAATGGGATCAAGTCAGATGACTAAATCAGACCTCATTCACTCAAGACATGCATAAACTCAACCAAATAAACACGGATTATAACTACCACTGTTCAAAGGATTTGCAATATAGGTGAAATGATGAAGAATTCTCACTATGTTGGCAAATTCATACATAAAACACTTAAATATGAATGGCTAATCATAACACGGAAAATATACTTGAAATTGCAATTATCAATACAGAGATAGGATGACAGCCATCTGGTATTAGGTAAATAGAATAAACATGAATAAAACATCCAAGTACAAGTATAGAACAGAAAGGAAAATGTAGATCTGAACATGTAATTGCAAAAGAGCTTGTATTAATTTGACAAGAACATGAGAAGATTGAGTACAAAGTGTCTAAGAGTCCCTAAAGTTGAACCAAAGTCCTCCAACCGTCTTCCCCCCTGAATTCTTATGCTTTATACCTTTTACAAAATATCTCCAGATCCTAAGAAGCTGGATCTAATATATAAAAATAGAAGGTCAAAACAGTTCCATAAAACTAGGAATAGATCCTGTTTTAATGGTAAAAAACTTATCCTGATAATCTTCATAGTCTTCGACAACTGCAACAAG
The DNA here is from genome assembly GCA_032191745.1 of Picea mariana. NCBI lineage: Eukaryota > Viridiplantae > Streptophyta > Pinopsida > Pinales > Pinaceae > Picea > Picea mariana. The sequence continues at coordinate 35,833 of JASDQU010373902.1, read as the reverse complement.
TCTTCATAAGATGATGGATGAGGTTGAAAATCCCACCTTGACAGACAGGCAGTTTTAGCCAAATATATGGTTTGCTTGATCTTTTCCACCTCGTTGGCACCTCAAAAACTGGAACAGAGAACTAAAACATATTCCCTTAATTATAATATTCAATTAGAAACCATCCTCGTGCCATTTGGAATGATAAAACTGAGATCTGTGCAAAGAGACTCTCATTCTGTCTGTTCCTGTGCTTTCAGTGGCTTGATGGCCTGGGACAGGTGGGATTTAGCCATTGAAAGTCCTGGGATTCAGTGACTTATTTCCTTTTTTGATAACGGTTCAAGCCGTCGAAAGTGCAGGTTTGGAAAGAGACAAAATCTTCAAATTTGACAGATGTCCACCATATTTATCTTGCAGAGTCTTCATTCATGTTCTCTGCATCTTCAACTAGATCGTCTAGATACAAGTAAGGTACCAACATCATTCATAGACAATGCATAGATGGATTCTTTGTGGCCTTATTCTAGAATAAATTGGACATTGTCATCATCTTCTGTGAGTGTCTTTAGACTTGTCCTTGTAAATCTATCCTTGGATTGATTTGCTCAAAATGCGAATCCTGGTTATATTTTTGTATTGCCTCAACATACCTTCTTAGAAGTTAACTGAGCAAGAAACCTTAATGTTGTGTGTTACTCAGGTGTATAGTCATTAAACTTCATATAAAGTAATAGATCTAGATCTGGAGAAAATAGACTTTCTACAAAGCTATTGCCAACAGGATGATCAATAAAAAATGTGGAATGTTTCTTCCCTGTTATACACAAGTTCAAGTTTTACCAATAAATGGTCTAGTGCTTCTGCTGTTTTGGATCTACTCTTCGGCACTCTTCCTAGAGTGGTTCCAATGCATCTTCTGGAACATTTAATGTATAGCAACATCATGAGTCTGTAGTTTCCAGCAAATGAACTTCTTTGTTCCTTTCACCACAATGGGGGCATCCAAAGGCCATCAACATAAATTCAAAAATGTGGGATTTATGTAAGCGGTAGTCTTGATGTACTATTTTCTCCACAACGCATGAAAAAATATCAATTTCATGAAATGGATTGGCTGATAGCAAGATCCACCTGAAATGTTTTGCTGGGTGCAAGATACTTAAACTTCACAGCTTGAGAACAACCCGAAACATGCAATATTTATCTGCCATCTGATGCGTGGTTCCTCAAGATCTTATTTTTAATATGACTGTATAATCAATTTAACACCTGGCACTTGATGTGTAATGACAGGCATCAACATCGACGTCTTAGACCCTGTAATTTAACATCTCTACATTTGCAAACTGAAGACGGGATGAGATTCTCTTTAGAGTATTTGCGTAACACACTTTAATCTCGACACTTGTAAATTCAAACCTGTTAGCTTGGCATGATACACTTTGATCTCTGCAAACAAATAGATACTTTGTCTATCTGTTCGGAGCACATATCATGGCTTTGATAGTTCGATATGTGACTTGACCTGGCTTGTGGCTAGACCTGTCGATTTGACATACATATTAGAAATATTGGTTAATCTGTGTCCCCTCTTCATGGCCAGATGCTTTTGACATGTCAAACCTTCCAACAACCAATGCTACATTCATCATTGAACAACTGTGCCATCTTGGAAACCTGTATTATTTATCACTTGGCAGCCTGTGTGTTAGTTTTATTTTTATTTTTACTCATTGAGTTAAATCCCACATGTATTGGGATTTAGAAGTTTATCAACTTGATACTCACCCATGCCCATGACATGTAATTGATGAAGTGAGAGGATTATGGAGTTTGGTACTATGCTTGTATGTTGTGTGGCTTGATATGACAATTGGCCTGTGGGCCACACTACACTTCTGAAAAAATCCAAAAACCCTGAGAGGTCTACAGACTTAGTATGTGCTACTATAGATTTAGGTTTATTTAGCTACTTTAAATCACACACCACTCTTTCTTTGATAATTAACTCAATCAAAACTAGGAATACACCCAAACTAAAAATTTGGGCAGCATTGATAAGTATCAAAGACCTCCTAGGCAATGATGAGGTATATCAAGGTTTGATGGATGATTCATAGCTCATGACAATTGGAAAAAGACCAAAATTTTGATGTAAATGTGCTCAAAGAACTTCTGAAAAAATCCAAAAACCCTGAGAGGTCTACAGACTTAGTATGTGCTACTATAGATTTAGGTTTATTTAGCTACTTTAAATCACACACCACTCTTTATTTGATAATTAACTCAATCAAAACTAGGAATACACCCAAACTAAAAATTTGGGCAGCATTGATAAGTATCAAAGACCTCCTAGGCAATGATGAGGTATATCAAGGTTTGATGGATGATTCATAGCTCATGACAATTGGAAAAAGACCAAAATTTTGATGTAAATGTGCTCAAAGAACTTTTAAATTTTGAAGACAAATTTGAGTGCTAACAGGTTCAATGCTTTTAACCGCATCGATTTATTTCGTTAAAAAAGACACATTGCAATGATAAAATTTATGGCGTGAAAAATAAATGGTTCCTTTTGTTAAACCAAAATCACTGATGCACCAATTTTACCAGAGCATCAACATGATGTCTAGAAGGGTGTTTTATTACTAACGCACCATGAATGGGGCCTTACAAAATATGAACCTCAATGTGTATTTAAAAAAAAATGTCATGGTGCGTACGTTTAGAATTTACGCATCGATGCACAACACTTATTGTCACACCACCACAGATTGCAATGGTACATTTAATAAGTCGCACCACTCTGATTGATTATTAACAATTCACCTCAATGTTGTTGTCTTTACAACACTGGTACATTTGTTGGATTGATGGGCACCACTATGTTAAATTGTATTAATGTAGCTGAAGTGGTGTGATGTGTTACTATTAATGCATCAGATCCACCATATTAATGGAGAACCATCATTTTTTCTATGGTACGTTGCAAAGGATAGAGCATCGATAACAAGGCTTCCAATGAGATGCTCCACTATGCCAAGTGGGGAGATATATGTCCCAGTGTAATTCTGGAAATAATACCAGTGAATTTGGTTAAAATTGTTGCATCTCTATATTAAATTTTATAAATCATTAAGTTAGTGTTGTGGTTAATTAAGTGAAATGGACTAGTGTGGGTTGAAGCCAATTATGCACTAGTTGTGGGGTGTTTCAAAGGATTCACTGCATTGTTTTTTATAATTTATCGCAGTGCTCTTGCTTAAACAATTTCAATATAAATTCAAATTTTGATTGGATGAAAATGCATAGGAAGGTAATAAACAATTTACTTGGCCTCTTATGTCCCCAGGAGGCATGGTTTCACCATTGAGAGGAAATGAAAATTCATAGTATTTTCCAAAATTTGGAAATGTGTGGAATATACTAATGGAGCTATCCAAGTCGATGTAGAGCACCAGAAACAAGGCGTCTTTGGAAGGATGGTGACAATTGGTGCTTTGTCGAGAGTTTGGAAGCATGAGATGCACTATAACAATGAAGCTCAGTTTGGTAATTTGTTTTATTTACCCTACCATGGTGCGTGTGACGACAATGAGGCACACTAGTGCATAATGTTCAACTACACTCGTGAGATTTATTTTGGTGTGTGTAATTTTATTATAAATTATGATGATGATTTTGAACATTTATGCATTGACTCTTGATTGTTCATGTATGCACCAGTGCATATCAACCTTAAAGGCAAACTGATAAAAAAACCTCCGCAAAAACATTTGATTTCCTATCTCTGCTAAACACCTCCACTATAAACAAAGAGGGGATAGATTTTTTAGGGAGATTCCATGAAAGCCTCCACAAGAAGGTGTTCTCCTTATAGTTTTCTAAGCCAAATTCAACAATTCTATGATTTCTACCCAGCTAAAAAACCAGAGTATCACAAAATGAGAGTTCATAAATCAGATTATTCCACCAGAGGGGTCTAACAAATGGTAATTTGGGATTTGGTACACTTATATAGTGAGTCCATTCATTGTATGAGTAGCTAAGAGAGAGCATCAAAAATATATAACTACACTATCTTTTTGGTTATGCATTGTATGTATTTGTAGTTTACATTTTTTTATGTGTTGGTATTTATATCTATCATAAATTCCTGAAACAAATACAAACATACAAGTTTCAGACACAAAATATTTGAGGAAAAGGCATGGTGTTCAACTAATTTTAGGTCATTTACTTAGAGTTTGAGAAATTAATATTATCTTTGTGTATATATATAAAGATATCAAGGTTGTATATTGTGCATTAATGTTATAGGTTTTTCTTTTGTGACGAAGATGGTTGTTCATTGGATAAATTTGTTGATGGTGTAGAAAGCACTCTCATTGAGAAGGTTATGCGAGGAATATTGTAATGCCTCAAGGGATTATGAAGACACTAAATTCGATTCCATGTTAAGAATAATGAAGGAACTATTTCCCTAGAGCACTAGACACAGTTCAAACCTTACAACCAAACATAATATTATAACCTTTGACAAGTCTTCTACTGAAAAGTATAATCAACTCTCACTTTTCTCTCTGTTTTTTTACCTCAAACT
>JASDQU010373902.1:4910-15983 GCA_032191745.1 Picea mariana | reverse complement strand
TGATTGTTAAACTATAATTTTGGGACAACAAATGTTTCCTAAATAAACCTTTTAAATAGTAGCATAAATGAACATGATATCAATCCTAAAAGGAAATCCTAAAAAACAACAAGAACAAACATGTTAGCAGCCTTAAAACTATGGATAAATCATACATGTTAGTGACCTTGTGACAATCAAATTTTACACATGTGTTAATAGCCTTAAGGATCCCAAAAATTCTTCACACCCCCCTCTACATGGAAAGGGAAGAAATGGACTTGACCTATACATGTCAAGACCTAGACCTAGGTATAGACATAGCGAGATATATACATGGAAAGACCTAGATCATGACCTAGACCATGACCTAGACCTATATGATGACAATGACCTAGACCTATACGATGACCATGGTGTAGACCATGACATAGACCTAGAGCTAGAAATATACTATGACCTAGAACATGATATATACCTAGATCTAGATATATACCATGACATAGAACTATACCATGACCATGAACATAACCATGAACATGATCATGACCTAGAACATGACCTATATCTTGACCTAGACCATGACCTAGACCCCCCTAGCTCCATCTAATCTCAGGAATAACCTATAATCGACCCTTAATCCCCTCCACATTTGATCCCTAAGTGCACTATGCATATACCTCTTGTTAAATTCCTTACAACCCTTGCATCCACATATTGGTTCTTTAACCATTTCTCTATGCTTTAAAACACTTTCAATCCTAAGCTCGTAGGTCCTATTTGTCCTCAAAACTCTATACATATTTATTCATATAGATGTTTTTTCTACAATAAATTATATATTCATTGCATTAATAGCATGTACACACTCTTATGACTGAAAAACTTGAGGTTGGGCACTCATCCCTGACCAACATGAATGTGTGCATGTTCCTAGAACGTGCACGTGCTTTAGTGCACACTTGTTATAGGAAAGCACATGCATTCCGACTAGTAAATTTTATGTTCCAAGCACACTCCTGAACCTCATCTATCTCAAAAACTTGAAAAATGCCAACATCTGCATGCAAAAATAGTAGGAACATACACTTTTTTTTTCTTTTTTTCTTGTTGTTTAATTCATAGACAATTTTTTGCTATTGCGAGACAATTGTGGGAAGAATTGGAAGACAAATTTTTCCAAGTGGAATTTGAATTGTTGGTTGTGTCTTCTTGTGTAATAGAAAGAAAAATTTGTCCAATTGGAATTGTTAGTTTTGTCTTCTTATGTAATAGAAAGACAAAATTTTCCAATTGAAATTGAAATTGTTAGTTTTGTCTTCTTTTGTAATACCAAGATAAATTTATTGAATTGGAATTGGAATTGGAATTATTATTTGTGTCTTCTTGTGTAATACTAAGACAATTTTTTCCAATTGGAATTAGAATTGTTAGTCGTGTCTTCTTTTGTAATACCAAGACTATTTTTTCCACCTAGAATTGGAATTTGTTGTTGAGTGTAATACCAAGAAATATTTTTTGTGGGGTGCTTGGAAGCCAATTTTTATCTTTAAACATATAGAAATTCCTCGAGTAAATAAATACCCATTGAAAAGGTAGAAGAAGATTGAAAAAATGCAAATTTATGTATGTAAAAGTGTAGGATTTCATAAAAGAGCAATCCAATTTCTAGTGGAATAGATGTCGCTATTGCTTCTCCTCCATCACCACAGGTAAAGAAAAGGAGTTTAGTAGAGACCAATCCAATTAGTATCTCATCAAGAAAATTTGTTGTGGATGACCAGATGACGAAGGATTTGCTTAGAGATGATTATACAATGGATGAAATTAGAGAGGAAATTGGTGCACAACATTATGGTGAAGAAGTTCTTGTGGTGCAAGCTCTTGTTGGACAATCAGACATTCCAAAAAATAGTCATGAGCATGTCCACTCCCCTCTCAGAATTGATTCACTAGTGATTAAAGTGGAAATAACTGCAACACTGTTAACTCCACAATAGGGAGGTTAAGAGTGCCATAATAGGGGTTCATCGTCCCTACCTAAATTGAGAAGTGTGTAGCGAATAAATCATAAATTCATTTAGGTGGATGAAAGTCGTATAGAATAACTTGAAGGTAAGTTACCTAACTGGAATATTCATTATCATTCATATAAAATAATTAAAGAATATTTTGAACCAAAATACGATGTTGCTAAATGTCAACTATTTTTGGCTTTGTTGAAATATAGAAGTTTGAATGTTGTTAAGAGAATTTTAGGCATTGAAACATTCAAAAGTTTAGAAACAATTCAACATATTGTTAGAAACATTGTTGTTTCTTTTCAAAGAATTGGTAATAAATATCGTTCTAAAGGCCGTATTACAACCCGATGTGTCTTGTCACAATCAATTGTTAGCAAGATCACAAGAAAACATTGTTTTCTCCAACAAACCTCTCATCTCATGAAATGAAATATCAAAACCCTTAGAAACTATTCTAATAGATGAGATAGCCTCAGCATAGGTGTCCCAATAGATTTGAGGGAATTCACTAGTAGGCTATCTCATTATGACATGAAGTTAACTCGAGCAATTATGGGACTAGTACATGCTTACTCGCATGAGAACACTAGGCCTTCTTACAGCCAAAAACATGTACTAAAATTGAGAAGGGGATCTAGGGATTGTGAACCCCATATTAAACACTTTCTTGACATTATATAGAAAAACTTGTATGAGAGATTCAGGGAAATACATAGTGCACTTAACTTGTGTCAAATATCTTTCCATAAATGCAAGCCTTGGTATGTTTGAATAAACACAAATTGTAAAACATGTTGTTGAAGATATCACATTAGGTATAGTTATTATCACGACACACACACAGTGTATATATATATATTGTATAACACCTTTTGAAGGAATGGTTAGTTATATTGTCATCATCATAATCTAGAGGCTTTATTCACACCATCTTGTGTACAAGGCTAGAGGGTTGTATATTTTGTCAAAAATATTGATTAGATGGGACATGCCCCACGTGGTGGAATGACATTGTTAAGAAAGTGCATACATGTAAGCAATGAGTATGAATTTGGGAGGAAGGAAGTTTCCTTGAAAAGATTTAAATATGTCACATATGATATTGATAAAGGGAGAGAAAGAAAAAATATACAATTGGTGACTTCCTAGGTATGATCATGTGACTTCATGAAGGATTTCGCTGAAAATACATGAAAATATGTTTAGCATGTCCATGTGGCTCGATGGCAAGACAAGAATTTTAGAATATGTTGAGATATATTTCTCATTGGTATTGTCTTACCAGTGGTTTATTTTGCTGAGAACTACACACTTCAATTGTAGGATGAGATTCAAAGCCAATATTATCACTCAAACAAGGTCAACATAATGTTCCATATCACATATAGGCATTGGGCTAGATAGTAACGAAGAAAACATTATTATATTGAAAGAGTATCACTTCTACATAAGAGATGATTAGTTTAATGACTTAGCCTATGTACAACATTTCTTTCAATTATTTTTCAATCACCTTAAGGAGAATAATATATAAATGGATCAACATTGGATTCGGTCGGATGGTTGTGTAGGCCATTTAAAAAATGCTCGTGTGCTTCAATGGTTGTGTATGTTTCACAAAAAACTTCAGGTACCACACATTTGGAACTATTTCGAGTATAGGCACGGGAAAGGGGAGAATGATGTGTAGATTTTAACCTTGTACAATATTTTTCTGCAAACAAATTTTCAATAAAAGAAAAAAATATACAATGGAAAATACACACATTACACAGAGACTTTTCCCCTAGAAACCCAAATTGGGAAAACCAACATATTCTATATTAGTTCACATCATGCATTGTTTAGAATACAATATAGATATAGGAGACAACAACATCCAAAACCCTAATCTAATGACCTAGATTAGTCAACAACCCTAATTCCTTAAACAAAAATAGAAAACCATCGACGAAAAACCATGTGCTGAAAAATCACCCAAAAACATACATGAAAACTGGTAAAAATATTGGGGGGAGTTTCCCCTGAACCCTCCTAGTAGGGGGGGGCGAACACCCCCCCTACCACACTTGACACAATGCATATTGTAGATCTATTCGTGCAAAGAATATAACACATACCCAACATTCTACCACTTGTTGTTTTCTTTGCACACAAGGGGTTACAAAGTTACATAGTCAACAATCCAGGGAAAAAATTCCCATAGATCCTCTACACCAAGAGAAATTATCAGTGCTTAAAGATTTTTTTAATGAATTTACAACATTCTTCAAAGTTTTCACCTTCATTAGAAACACCTTATTTTGTTCAACTATGTCTCTCACAAAGTGATATTGAACATCAATATGCTTTATCTTTGAATGATAAGTTGGGTTCTTAGCCAGAAAAATTGCACTCTGACTGTCACAATTTGTCCTTACAACTTGTTGTACCAAACCAATACCTGAACAAAATATATCTAACCATACGGATTCCTTTATTGCATGAGTGGATGCCATGTATTCAACTTTTGTAGTTGAAAAATGCCACTACAAACTGTCTTTTACTCATTCAACTGATTGCTCCTCCAAACAAGTTAAACACATACCCATTTGTATATCTTCTATGATCTAGATCTCTAGCCCATTATTCATCCACAAATCCATGTATATCCAACACTCTGTTTAAATACCTAAAAACTCTATTTACTGTTGTCCAATGCTCTTTCTCTGGTTTTGATATATACCTGCCCAAAACTCCCACTGCATGTGAAATGTATGGTCTAGTACATACCATTACATACATAAAACTAACAACTGCACTCACATATGGAACACAAGACATGTGCTCCTCCTCTTCTTGTGTCTTGGGACAATGATCCACAGATAAATTTACACCTACAAGAATAGGGACCCTAATCGGTTTACATTCCTGCATATTGAACCTCCGCAATATTGTCTCGACATATTTTCTCTGATTTAACTCGAGTTTTCTATTTTTCCGATCTCTTTTAATTTCCATTCCCAAAATGAAATTTGCAGCACCAATATCCTTGATGTCAAATTTAGAGGACAACTGAGTTTTCACATCCTGTATAATCTCCCTATTGTTTCCTATCAACAACATGTTATCCACATAAAAGACCAAATAATTCAAATGATCACCAATTAATTTAAAATATACAAAGTGATGTTCTTTGTTTCTTGTGAAGCCAAGTCCCAACATATAAGTATCAAAAATTTTATACCACATCCTTGGTGATTGTTTTAAACCATACAGGGACTGTTGCATCTTGCATACTAGCTCCTTCTTTCCCTTCATAGCAAATCCTTCTTGATTCTTCATGTATATTTCTTCTTCTAGATCCCCATGTAGGAATGTTGTTTTCACATCCATCTGTTATACTTCAAAATAAAATGCAACAACAACATATAAAAAAATCTAATAGAAGTTAACTTGGAAACATGAGAAAAAATATCACCAAAATCAATTCCATCAACCTAGGAATAAACCTTTTCTACTAACCAAGCTTTCTATTTCTCCACTTTTCCTTCGGCATTCAACTTATTTTTAAATACCCATTTACTTCCATTGGGTTTTATTCCAGTCGGAAATTCCACTAGATCCCAAACCTCATTCTTATCCAAGGATCTCATTTCTTCAACCATGTCCTTTTTCCAAAGTCTTCCATCCTTTGAATCCACTTCCTCCCTAACAGTTCTAAGATCATCATCAATAATAGAAAAAATAAAAATTGAACGGAAATCAGGTGGAGTATACCTTTCTGTTAGCCTTTTCGCCCACACCAATCTCCTCAATACCGGAGTATGAGGATCTTATTCTTATTATTCATGTTCTTCTGTAGAGTCTGATTCATCATTCTTAGGCTCAAACTCTATTTTCTCTGGTTCTTCCTTACTTGGTAGGACTTCCTGTTTGACAACATCCTTCATTTCTATAAAAACCACATCTCGGCTATACACAACCTTCTTATTTTTTAGGTTCCAAATCTTATAACCTTTGATACCATATTTATACCAAATAAAGATACACTTTTCATCCTTCTTATCTAGCTTACTCATGTTTTCCTTTAGAACATGAACATAGGACTCATATCCAATTACCTTGAGATGTGTGAGAGAGGGTTCTTACCAATCCATACCTCATGTGGATTCTTGTCATCCAGTGTTGATGAAGGTGATTGATTAACCATGTAACATGCAATACCCATTGTATCTACCCAAAATTCTTTCCCTAACTCGACACCATTAATAAGCATGCACCTTTCTTTCTCCATTAGTGTCCTATTCATCCTTTTTGCAACTCCATTCTACTAAGGTGTATAATGAGTAGTCTTATGCATTTCTATACCACATTTATTACATAATTCTTCAAATTTATTCCCGCAGAACTCTTCACCATTATCCTTCCTCAACACCTTAATTCTTTTCACTATTTGATTCTCAACAAGAGCCTTAAACTCTTTAAACCTGTCAAATAATTTGTATTTATTCCTAAGGAAATATATCCAAGTATTCCTCGAGAAGTTATCTATAAATGAGACATAGTACATAGATTTTCCCAATGATGGAATCAACAGAGGTCCAAACACATGACTGTGCACTAGCTGTAAAATTCATTCTACCCTCGTTGCACCAGAGGGGAGTCTTACTTGATTCTGCTTCCCATATACATAGTGTTCACAGAAATAAAAACCCAGAGAGAATTTAAAAATATCTTCAACCATACCTTTACCATGTAGTATTTGAATAACCTTGTCTCCGATATTCCCCAATATTTGATGCCACAACATAACCTTTTCTCCAGAGATTGCAGAAGTTTTTTGTTCTTTTTCTTCAATATCAGGAACAATGGAACTATTACACCCATTAACAATAGTGCTTCCTTGCATCTTATACATAGTTCCAATAGGAACTCCCTTTAGCAATGCCATTGCTTCTTGAACCATCTTGCATGTTTCTTTTTCAAATACTATTTTTACCCCTGCGTCATCTGTCTTTCTTATAGAAATCAAATTTCTGGCCAATATTGGGATGTGCAAAAAACCAAGAATTGTTCTAATCCTTCCATCTATGATCCTCAAATTCACTTTTCCTCATCCTATGCTTATGGATATCGATTCATCACCTAGAAAAACATTACCTCCATCATACCTTTCATATTCACAGAACCACTCCTTGTGGGGAGTCATATGAAAGGATGCACCTGATTCAACCAACCATGCCTCATGATCTACATGTGTGCTTGAAGAATCCTAGTACACATCTCCTCTTTCTTCCTTGCATGTATTTTCTTCTATAGAGGGATAATCTTCATCTCCCTTTACTTTCTCAATGCTTTTGGATCTACATTGTTTCTTGAACTTCCCTTCTTTGCCACATCTCCACCATACCTTTACAAAATTTTCAGGAGATTTATATCTATCCTTAGACTTATATCTCCCACTTGAGGACTTAGATCTATTTCTATCCTTGGAACATCCTCTTGCAAATAATGCATATGTTCTCTGTCCTTCCATGTTTTTCTATCTCATCTCCTTCAACAACAAGGATGAGACCACATCATCAAAACTCAAGGTAGTTGTACGACTACCTTTGGCCACAACCAGACTATCCCACGAGTATGGTAAAGAGGACAATAAGTTGATACACTTATTTTCATCTGAAATCTTAATCTCAACAAATAATAACTGACTACCACAATATTCAAAGCATCTAGATTCTTTGTCATCGAGTCTCCATTTCTTATCCTTAGGTTATAAATATTCTTCCATAGGAACAGTTTATTTACCATGGACATATATTGATGCAAGTTCCCCAACTTATTCCATAACTCCTTAGTTGTAACTTCCCCTAACACATTCATAAATACTAAATCCGAGAGACACAATTGGATTGTGCTCTTCATCTTCTGATCCAACTTTTTCCATTCATCTGCTAAAGTTCCAGTAGGTGTAGTACCTAGATCCACCATAATCCACTGATCCTTGTCTACCAATAGATATTCCATATTGATCTATCATAGCTCAAAACATTTCCCATTAAATTTCTCGATCTCTATTTTAAAACTGCTCGCCATTTCTTTTCACTTGAAGAATCAATATCGTAGATATCCCACTATAACAAGGCTTATCACAGTGTCGATCCAAACCCCCGACCACAAAGGTGTCCCCCTAAAGCCAATAATTTCTCTAATACCAAATGTATATTTTAACATTGTAAAATATTTTACTGCAAACATATTTTCAATGAAATAACATAAAAGATACAATGAAAAATACACACATTACATAGAGTTTTTTCCCTTGGAAACCCAAATCGAGAGAAACAACATATTTTATATTCATTCAAATCATAGATTGTTTATAATACAATATAATATAGGGTCCAGTGTAATCCAGAACCCTAATCCAATGACTTGGATTAGTCAACAACCCTAATTCTTTAACCAGAAATAGAAAACCATTGACGAAAAATCATGTGCCGAAAAACCACCCAAAAATGGGCATGAAAGCCGATATAAAATACCCAACATGATGGAAGAAGTGCATGTATAAAAATGTAAAACATACCCAACATGATGGAGTAGGCGCATGTATAAAAATAACATTACACAAGAAAGAAATGAAGTTCACAACTACTTCCCTCATTCGAGATGTGAAATCCATTGTTGAATGGTGTTCTTTAGTAATGGGAGAGGAAACAAGAACCCTTGAAGATTAATCACATAGGAAAGGACATGTACATAGATATCTTAGTGAGGTGGTCAATGTAGATCAATTACAGTGGTATGGATGCAAAACAATCTAGGGAACTCGTGGATTCCATTCAATTCGAACATCAAATAATGCAATAGTTGAAATATGGGTGAGAAAAATCTCTTGCTTTTGTGGTTCATGTAGTAGTAATGAAGGGGATGATTGTGAATAGACATACTAGGTTGATATATGGGATCGTGTATCACTCCCCAATGGTCAACATATAACTATGGTATTATCCCAGTTTAAGGAGGACCAATATATTGTATATATATAACAAAGTATTATTTATAATAAAAAATTATCACGGATTCCCGAGAAAGCGATCTCTAGATTTCACTTCCATTGTTTCGTGACCTACAAAAAACACTCGGAATTCTGTGATATACAAATTGACTTCCAGAATCCCACATCATCCCCTCTTTCGTGTTACAAATTTTTCACTCAAAAGTTCCAAGACATACAATTTGACCGTTGGGGCCTCACGTCTTCTGTGGATCCCTTGTCACTCTATTTTGAAGCCCATATGTCTTCTTTCCATACTTGGCCATTTCTTGGAATCTCTTTCATGGATCGTCGGGTTGGCGAGTTCAGGAAATATCCAATTCCTAATTGTTGTTTCCTGTACCCTCCACCTTCACACCTCTTTCCAAGTATGAAATAACGGAGGTTTAATGCTAACAACTCATCATGCAACAACCGTAAATATTGTCATTAATTATAAGAAGGCTCGAGGAGACAGTCACACTCACTATTCCTATACAACTTGTCCAGAAACATGCAAAAAAGATATTTCCAGGTAATGGGATATCTATTACAAATTTCAATAAATTAGCCCTTCTTTTCCCTCTTCTATACTTAACCAAATTCCTGTTTATTTTTCCCCTCTACTTTCTCTTTCTGGTTACTTAGTCATTTTTCTGAAAATGTCTAACTGCGCAAATTGGAGGACTCATAGGTTCGCATTTTCACTCATGCTTTTATATCACAACTCTGATCGACTGCTTCCCCATTCCATACCTAGCCACTTTTTCAATCGTGGATTTCTGGGCAGGTGGGCTCTAGATTGTACTTCCATTTTTTTCGTGACTAAAAACAACACCCAAACTTCTCGGATATAAAAATTAACTATCAGACTCCCACATCATCCCCTCTTCCCTGTTACACATTTTGCACTCAAAATTTTCGAGACATACAATTTGACCGTCGGGGCCTCACGTCTCTTGAGGAAACATTGTCACCCAATTTTGAAGCCCATCTTTCTGATTTCCATACTTACCCATTTCTTGGAATCTATTTCATGGATATTCGGGTTGGTGGGTTCACAAAATATCCTATTCCTAATCATTGTTTCCTCTGTCCGCCACCTTCACACTTCTTTCCAAGTATGCAATAACTGAGGTTTAATGCTAACAACTCACCATGCAACAACTGTAAATATTTTCATTAATGAGTAAAAGCATCGAGGAGACATTGACACTGACTATCCCTACACAACTTGTCTAGAAACATGTAGAAACGATCTTGCTAGGTAATGGGATATCTATTACAAATTTCAATATATTAGCGAAAACGAGTCCGACTGGCCATTTACCTATTCCATACTTAGCCACTTTTAAGATTGCAGGTTCCCATACAGGTGGGCTCAATATTGTTCTTCCATTATTCGATGACCTGCAAACTGCACCTGGAATTCCACGGTATACAAACTGACCACTGGAATAATCGTTCATTCCTGTGTCCACCACCATCGCACTTCTTTCCAAGTATGCAATCACCAATTTTTAATGCTAACATCTCACCATGTAGCAATCGTAAACATTGTCATTAATGAGTAAAATCCTTGAGGAGATAGTCACACTGAATATCCCTACACAAATTGAACAGAAACATGTAGAAAAGATCTTGCCAGGTAATGGAATATCTATTACAAATTTCAATATATTAGCGAAAATGAGTTCGACCGACCATTTCCCTATTCCATACTTATCCACTTTTTCTATTGCGGGTTCCTGGATAGGCGGGCTCAATATTGCGCTTCCATTGTTCGGTGACCTGAAAACAACACCCATAATTGTGTTATATACAAACTAATTGTTGGATTGCCCTATCATGCCCTCCTTTTTACGCGTTTTGCACTCAAAATTTCTGAAACATACAATTTGACTTTCGGGCCCTCACCTCTCCTGAGTATCCCTTGTAACCCTATTTTGAAGCCTGTATGACCACTTTTCATACTTGGCCATTCCTTACTTTCTCTTCCGAGCCCCCCCACCTTCTCACTTGTTTATAATAAAAAATTGTTTATAAAAA
>JASDQU010373901.1:27323-76471 GCA_032191745.1 Picea mariana | reverse complement strand
TGGGAACCCTGCTCGGAGTGGGATTGCTCAGGAAGCGCGCTTCTAGATTTCGGAAGCTTGCTCCGGGGTGCAAAAATGCGCTTCCTGCCAATCATGAAGCTTTGTACCCCGAAGCTCGCTTCTGAAATCCAGAAGCTCACTTCTGGATTTCGGAAGCTCGCTCCGAAGCTCGCTTCTTGAATGCTTCAGCCAAGCTTCTTGAGAAAATTTTTCAAACAATTTATTTATAATAATTTCTACTTATGGTTTATGTTCAATTCAATTTTCTACTTATGGTTTATATTCATAATTCATTTCTATTTATGATAAATTATAATTGTTGCAGGTTATATGAAAGCATTAGACAAATTGGTCTCGGATGAGGAGTGTGACAAGATACGACAACAATTGAGCCAGTACATGCTTGGCCAAGGTGCCTTTGGGACCAACCATGCCTTAAGAGATCGAGGGAATTTGAGTTCCCTTGCGTGGTGGAATGTTTATGGTGGTGGCACCCCACAACTCCAATGTTTGGCAACACGGGTGCTTTCACAGGTGGTGAACACTTCTTCTGCAGAGAGGTGTTGGAGAACCTACAGTTTCATCCACAATGTCAAAAGAAACAGGTTGAATGTAGGCCGGGCAGAGAGCTTGGTTTATGTTCATTACAACTTGCGATTGTTGTCCCGTTATTGAGAGGAGGCAAAGGAGGATAAAATCTTGAAGCGTTGGGACAACCATCTAGAGGAGGATAATTTGGAGGATGGGGTAATGCTTTTAGAACAATTGGAGAATGCTCTTTTTGATGATGATGATCATGCTGAGATGCCACCCCCAGCTACTACCCAGTCCTTGGTCCCCCTGTTCAGGACTCCAGCAATAGGAGCTTCATCTTCATCTATACATTCTGCACAGTTTTGTCCTTCTTAGGCTCCTCCACTACCACCACGTGGAGGCACACGTGCCAATCGTGTTGGTGGAAGGAGGATGGGATAGTTGTTTGATGTTTCTCCATTTTCATTACTTTACATGTCAGTCTATAAATGATAGATTTATAGCATTTAGCAAATAGACTCTAGAGTCTAGCACAGTTTAAACTTTATTGTTTTGGACCTTTTGATCTTCATAATTCAGTGCAGATGGCCTATTTTGTAATCATAACTATTTGGTCACGACTCATGTTATTGTTGATAGTTGCTAGATGACTGATTTCATTCCATAACTTCATGGTCTACTTTCTATTTTATGGCTTAAAAATTTGTATGTTGGTTTGTAAGTTTGTAATTGCTAGATTCTAGATGGTTAATGCTCGAATGATTAATCATTGATGTACTACTACTTACTACTATGGATGCCATTTTAATGTTACAATGTACAAATATGCATGTTTTCATACATTCTGCAGCCAATTTGTCTTTCTGCATGTTTTTTTTTTTAATATAAACGCAGTATATATATATATATATATATATATATATATATATATATATATAATAGACGCTTTCGGGATGCTTCGCTCTTGAGGATTTTTTGAAAATGACGCTCCCAACGCTTCGCTTCCTAAAAACGCTCTCGCTTCGCTCCGCGCTCTGGCAACATTGAAATAAACCACCAATACATGGAGTATCAAAATAGATCATAGTGAAACCATAATGTACCATCCATAGTGCATCTGTCATCTGAGTAGTGAGGGAGGAGGATTAGATATACCACAATTGAGCTAGCACGATCATACATTTGATGGGGACAATGAGAAGAACTGTCTGAGTTTGGAGAAGATGAGCACGATGGCTTCATGCAAACAACAACATGACACCCCTGTGAGGGTACCTCTGAAGTTGTCACCCCTTGGAGGGTAATATTTACAACTTCCTCAGCCGCAAGTTCAAGTCTCAGAGCTTCCCTCTCTTCTTTCTTTTTACCCATTTCATTAAGTGATTGATTGGCAATATAGACAATTTATGGGGTTGACTTATTGCATATTCCCACTGGATGCCTTGGAATTTTCGTAAGGTGGTATTTAAAGTGGCTGATTCTGACAGTCATTTCCTTACCATACAACTTGTGAGCCAACCTTTGCTGATCATGAGGCTTCAGTGGCTCACCATATTCCCATAATGGGTTCAAAGCCTTTGATATTTTCATAGGGCTGTGATTAAACCTAGGGCACAAAATCGAAATCAACACAAAAGAATGCTGGAAATAAAAAATCAGACCTACATAAATGTTAAATCTCCCATTAAAAATTGGCAAGAAGAGGGAAATCTAGTGGACATTGCAAACCCTATCTGAAATCTTAAAAAACAAACAAAATTTGTGCTTAAATTGTTACACATACTTGGGAATATGGAAATGGTAGATGGGAATCAATTTCCACTCCACAATAAACCTGCTAATGGTGATGATAACACTCAATTTCTCCTCCTCAGCACGATGGAAGACGATGAATTTCTCCTTTACTCCCAATTTCCTGCTTTTGCTTTTCAAAATGAGGCAAAAAGGACTAAAAATCAGATTTTATAGCCCACTTGTCATGGTCCTCGCGATAAATTCGATGGACTTGTGATAAATTGACAATATATCACTATATATTCAGAAGTCTCAAAAGACCACTATAAATTATGGGGATAGTATCGGCAGGCTGAAGAAATAGCGATATTTTTGTATATTGGTGATATTTACAACTACGGTTTACATTGCTTTTACAAGTATTGTGTAGAATTGAGAGAATCTCGGATTTATTTTCCTATTGGTCATATTAGAAGTCACAAGTTGAATCATTGACTAAACCTTGATGAAGCTATTATCACCATTTAGGATTATTCTACTATTGGTATGGAGAACATGATTAGTTTCATTTGTAGGAACATCATCAAAGAAGCAAGCATTAATAAAAGGAGTCACAATATCTCCTTGTTTCCATTCCTTTTTAAGTATTATATGGACTACGTTTAAGTTTTCACTTGTCTCACCATAATATGTATGAGTTACAAAAATATATTAATATGTCATAATTTGGGACATGGAATGGACATCTGTTCATATGACAATGTCAAGACATTAACCTGACAACATCTCCCTGTTATTTTGACAATTGCCTCTTCTTGAGGCAAAAGAAGATATAATAACCTAAGTGTGTAAAATAGTTGTATAGTTAATATCCTTACAAAATCATGTCATTAATGTGCTTACCTGAATATCTGGCCATGACAATGAGCAATTGATAGTTCACAACATGGTACATCAGATGCATCAACTTGTCTACAGGGTATACCCCTTGACATACTTGGTAATGTTTTCTGTGATGTATTACTTCATTCTATGCATTGATGCACCCTTGTTGACCTTTTTGTCAACATAGCATTTCCTTGGACTTTGAACTCATTGCCAAGTTGCCGTATTTTCTTTTTAGCTCATGTTTCCAGGATGCCCCTGGGGATCATCCAACCAGGTCCTCTCAGCCTTGGGCACTCTAAAGCTGACATCATTAGAAAGTGCATTGGATCCTTCTCCATGGTTGACTTCATGGTAAGAAAGTGCATTGGATCCTTCTCCATGCTTGACTTCATGGTGGAGACTTCCTCCCCCTCACCTTCTTCCTCATTATCCTGTCTTACAAATTTCTAGATACTCTCTTGCACTCTCCCCTCTTTCCTTTGCTTCAATGTAATATTTAGTTCATTTCTTCTTTGATCATGTTATATTTTTCTTTATGCTTTTTGGGTAGCTTAGTGTACCACTACAGATTGGTATCGCTGATTGTTCCTTCTAGTCCCATTGACCTTTCATTTGGTTAGTTGTTGGACATTAATAAAATTATCTTGTCTTGTCTTATCTTAACTCCTTTTGATTTATGGTTATTTATCTCTTGTGCCACCTTATTTCTTATGTTCATTTGCAATCCTCTGCATGGCAATTTCTCCCACATCCTCTTTTTTGGTTTCTCTTTGCATCTAGCCCTTCTATGTCATATTAGTCTTCTTGGTGCAAACTCCTGTCTCGTTCATCTTTTTTTCTTTATGAATCTCTCTTTGTTCTAACAAAATTTCTCTTGACATTCTCTTTGTTCTTACAAAATTCCTCTTGACATTATCTTAACAGAACCATTCATTTCATGTATGGTTTATAATGTCCTTATTATCCTTACAAGCTTTTAGGTGTTAAACACGTCCTATCATCTGCTCATCATTCTACACTTCTTTCTTATTTGCTTATGTTGTATCACTACAAGGAAACATAACATGATCTTTTTAGGATTGCACATTTTGTATCCAACAGAATGAGACTTGTCTTTCTTGGTGATTTATGAAATTAAATTATATATTTGATATCTTTATTTCTTTGTTTTATACAGATATAAATAGATATGCACTTGAAGAGGTTACCACTTTGCGGAGAGGTCCCATACAGCAGTATGCAAGAGAATTATTCTACTACAGGCAAGTTATTGTATTGATACTAATGAGAGCATTTACTTTTTTAGATTTGGAATTTATACAAACTTCAAAAACTGTAAATTAATGTTCAAATATAATGTATCTGGCTGCTATTGCATCTAGCAATGAGGAAAAACTTAGAAGTATAGCTTGCCTTTTTTGTTTTTTTAACTGAATGTAATTGATATTGATTATGTGTTTAATTAAATTGTTTAGACCCTTCTTTTTTGTTTATTTAACTTAATGTAATTGATATCGAGTATGTGTTTAATTAAATTGTTTGGACCCTTCATTTACAGAGTGATTTTTCTTTGATGCACAGGAATGAGAATCCTGGTAACTGCATTTACTTTCCCGTCAGGAGCATGGATCGAAATTTGGACGAGCTCATCCCAGAAGATGTATGCTGCTCTCAGCAGCTACTCACTATGCAGTCAAGATCTACATCATTTCGTCAACAAGCTATAACCTCAAATTCGTTTGGACAAACAAAAGTAGATCTTGCTGGATCGCATGAAGTGCTACTTCAGACTTCTTCAGCCAACTCCTTAAGCCATCAAATATTTACTGGCACCGCAGATGTGGTTCTACCTCCTGTATATGATGTTTCTACACTTCATCCAGCAGTAGTGTATTCTAAGAATTTGTTTCCTCGTATTGAAAAGTCCAATTGGCATGATCTACATGCATCAAAAGCATCTCCACCTTTGGCTGCATCTGCCCGTAGACTGTTATCCGTTTCAAATTCATATTCTCAGAGATCCTCTTCCATATTGAGTAGTTATTTGGCTTCAACAAGTCATGCCCATGTTCAGCACGTTACCACTGCTTTACCACCTAATCAACCTCCTTTTGAAGTTGCTTCTCCTAAATTTCAGTCTACTGTTACACAATCTCATTTTCCACTTCCAAAAAGACCATATTCTGACAGAATTACATCCATATTGGCATCTCTCCAACCTCTCTCAGCTAGTGTTCCGTCTTACGACATACAGTCTCCAATCCCATCCTCTCAAAGTTTTGATTCTCTAGAAAGGAAGTCTAGTCAAGATCTTCAGTCATTGAAGTATCAGTCTTCAGTTCTTTCTCCTCATCTTCCACATGCACATGGTCCATCCTCAGAAGCTGTGTCTGCCATACTGGACATACCTAGCTTACAGTCAACACAAGATACTTCAGTCACAATCCCAAGATCATTATTGTCTCACAGTCAGCGGAAACATAGACATATATCTTCATTACATTCTGCATCACCCAGTACTGCAAATGCATTTCCTAAGAATATTTTACCAGGACAGTTTCGTGATCCATTTCCGGCATTGCCTCCAGCAGCCCATTCAAAGGATGCTTCGGCTAACCTTGCTGGTAAAATTTTGATTTGTTTGGTAATTTATCCATGCGGATGTCATATATTTTGACTTCTTTTTAGATAATTTAGAATTATGATCATGTTTCTATGTTTCACTATTCATTGACATACTGCCTCTATGAAAATATTGAACTACTTGTGATACTGCGAATTTCTACTAAAAGATTCTCATGGACAACTTTCAATAAATACATAAAATTTTCATCCATAAAATATTTGATGGTAAACCGTAAAACAACAGCCATGGGAAGATTCTACCATTTTGCATAGCGAATGGATTAAGTTGAGTTAGCAAGCTATGTGATTGAGGATAAAGTTCTCCTAGTGTCCCAGTTACTTAAAAATTCGAAAATGAGAAATCTTTCATTTTGGCTATATTTGCTTTCCCCCATCTGTTTTTGTGTCCTATTTTTTGTTAAGAAACTGGAGTTGGGGCAGCAGCATTTTAGAATCTAATAGATATGCTGATAATTGAATCTTATCTGATTTAATTTCAGCAAATTATGATATACAGTGCTGCTTGTGAATGAGACCGTATTTTATTACATAATGATACTGTTAATTTTTTTTCAGAGGGCATTATTTACATGGACTTTTGTTTTCCAGTCATGTTCAATGTTGATGGTACCGTTGAAAACAATGACTTCCCTTTTAAAACTCTATGACATAGAAGATGCCAGAGCCCATTTGGAAAGTTCCTGTCATCCAGTGATATGCATCATGCAGCAGTGCCAATTCATGATTTCAAGCCTAAATTATTTAGAGCAATTCATGCAGCAATGCCTGCTTTTTCACCATCTTTCCTGAACTTTTTTGGTCTGCATCGAGTGTTACCATTTTTCTTTCTTTTTCCCAACGTGGCTACTATACTTCAAACAAGAATGGGTTTTGCTAACAAAAATAGAATAATACAATTTCTATAGATAGTGGGCCAATAAAGCAGATTTTAAAATGTAGGAGAGTTTAAAGAGTTTGTATGGATGAATTAGTTTTCTCGAGGATTATTCAGATTCCAGATGATAATGTCTATTGTACAAGTCAGTCAACCATCCTAACAAGAAAACTGGAAATGTTTATGTTCATTGGGTTGTTATGGTGATCTCAAGGTCATTGAAGTTTGAGCAGCAGGTGCATCAACTGTTCAAAGAGGTTGACAAAGACTTCTTCAACCTCCTCAACACATGATCTCAGAGCTTTCAATTTGCCTATCTTCTCAACTATGCATG
This sequence comes from Picea mariana, assembly GCA_032191745.1. Taxonomy (NCBI): domain Eukaryota; kingdom Viridiplantae; phylum Streptophyta; class Pinopsida; order Pinales; family Pinaceae; genus Picea; species Picea mariana. The sequence continues at coordinate 69,461 of JASDQU010373901.1, read as the reverse complement.
AGTTCAACATTCACCAATGAGTTGAACATTCACCATTCCAGTGTTGCACACAGGGCAAAGAGTGCAAGGCTTCTTCAATTACATGGTTCCCTAAACTTGAATTGTGGATTTGGTTAACTGAAATATGCTCCACATAGTGGACAAGAATTTTAACTTGATCAACATACATTAATGTGGCTGAGAATGCAGGTTCCAGGAATGCGGCAGAATGGTGAAAGTGCCAGAGCAGAGTTCTGTGACAAGTGGTGTGCAAGGCATCCCTCAGCAGTAGTCACTTTCTATAATCAGGAGAAGCTGATTGAAACAATGGACTACATAAAGAGAGCTTAGCAATGTGATCTGATCACCACAGAAGCCATTTGTTGGCTGCAAAATGTAGGAGTGGGTGGGTGTATGTCAGTAAGGAGAGCAGTTAGGTCAGGTCAGGTCAGGCAGATCTTGAAATTGGGGGGAACTGTCTGCTCTACAACAAAGGTTGTGAAGTCTTTATCTACCTTGCCTGTACAAGTCCAGTTCAAGTGAGGGAGTAGCCTCATTTCATAATCTGGAAGATAAACTGTAGTGCACTGATGCCTATATTGATGATGAGGGCAAGCTGACTTTACTGCTTGGTTGTTAGAGTAGTGGCAGGATGGTGAATTGGAAAGCAAGAGATAGGATCTGCATGGTGCACCCTTGGGGCATATAGTAAACCTCCTTGCCAAGGTACTCCCTTTGTTTATGTCAGTCTTTGTGTACTGGTCTGAAGGAGGACTTCAATAGGCCTTTTGCTATCCAATGTTATTTAGATGCTATGAACAATGAGTCTCCCAGCCATTGGGCACCTAATAATTAATTATGGTATGCAAGCCCCCGAGTCTGACAAACTCAAAATCAAAATTGAAAAAGTCATTAGTAGGTGTGCTGAATTTTTGCATTAGATGTTATTAGTTAAGTTTGAGACAGCATGCCAAAATTTAAAAAGTAATGGGTGGAACGACATAATTGCAAGTCCATAGCAGTAAGACACATTGCAGAAATGGATGTAGCAAACAATCACAGTTATGGTGTCAGAGAATGAGAGAAGGAACCAAAATACGATGCACCGAATTATTCTAGTGTGAACTAAATGAATTGTAGATTGCATTAAGTTTCATTCTATTTCGAGGCTTGATATTTAAATCCAAAGAGGTCAATTCAAAAGGTACTGAGTTGTTAAGCTGAGCTACTTGCAAATTGAGATTAGCTTGCTCATCTAAAAGGCGAACGCAAAATTTGAGCATGATGGCTCTAAACAATGTAAAGTTTAAATTTTGTTGGACAACTAAGCTTTGGTAACACCTATTTGTATTGTTGTTGTTTCTCGATAGGAATTGTTTCTTAAGGCTAATGTGAAAGAACTCAGTGAGATGGCATCTAGATGCTTTGATTTGATGAAGGTAGAATACTTAATGAAGGGATATCAGGTGTAAAGTTTTAAAGATAACTAAGATAAGATAATTTTATTAATGTCCATGAATGACCAAAAAACATAGGTCGATGGGACTCAAAAATACAATCCAATAGTGAAAATTATGGGAGTGCCAAAGCAACTCCTAGAAGCCAAAATCATATACAACATGCCAAAGGGCTACTTAACATCATTAGTAGGTGCAGAATGAGAGGGGGAAGAGGAAGTTCTAGTAACCACATTAGAAATGGAGGTGGACCATGGAAGTAGAAGATTAAGATGGAGATGTCCTTGCTGTACCACGAAGAAGGAGCCAATACATTGCTTGACATGTCCTCAGAGGAAAGCCCAGGGCTGAGTGAACCCCACTATGTAATCCTTAGAGGGAGTTGGGAACTTTCTGTTGAGAATCCTAACACATGAGGTTGTTGGAAAGAACCCAGTGTTGAAAGGTTGGTCTCTCGAAGGGGGAGGGTAGGCAACTGAATTGCACCAAGAATGAGAACTCCTTACAAGCCTCTTGGGGTTGATTCTACTAGTTGAAGATCGAGAGGTGCTTGGTCTCACCATATTGTTGTTAGATGTGTCCCTAGGTCTTTGCTTATTGCTTTCTACCACCAATAGAGGGGATAGAAGGAAAAAATGAATTGATATTCTTGATAGGGTCCTTCATGGGAGGTCTCAGTAAAATTTGTTGCCTGTGTCCTAACACCTCCCTCAAAAAAAGAGCTAGGTATCTTTGGTTTGAATAGAGGAAGTAGGTAGCGAGGGAACACCCCTAGTTATGATAGAGGCAATGGAACCTCCCTTTGATCTCATAATAAATATGCTAGACTTCACCAAGGACAAAACAAACCCAAAATGAGGCAAGGATGTCTATTCCACCCCATGCTCTTTTGGAAGAGTATATATTGGAGAAATTGGCTGCTCTATCAAGGTTATCCTTCCATAAATGTACATTTCCTTACATAATAAAATTTCATTGAAATATCAATCTTTTTGAACTTGCTATGACCTAGAAAGAATCCAACCTATCCACTTCTCTTTTTGTCTCTATACTTCACAACTATTTCCATTCATTTTGCTCATCCATTGGCGAAATCGAATTTCCAAGGACATCCTATTTGATATTCCCTTTTCTATAAAAATAATTTTTCCTTCACCCTRCCTATAAGGGATTTCGTCTACTTATCATTTCCAATATTATAATGTTTTAATGAGATTCCTATAGTAGAAAACAAATAACAATAAACATGCTTGCATTGCTTGTTTTTTATTATAGGTATCCATGTTGGACATTCCTCTCTTGGTTAMGGARTCTCTTCCAATTGTTGTAGAATCACTTAGGTATTATTTTCTCTGTTTTTTCCTCAAAACAAAGACTAATATAAGTCTAGGAACATAATTTAGAGATGATGCACAATATAATAGAGAAATTTGAGTTGGCTAAGCACTCATACATGTCAATGTTGATGATATTGTAGCTTCGGGAGGTATTCCCACCAAAGGCCAAGGTGTCAGGCATGTGGGAATCTTCGTTGGCACCAATTTAGCCTTTCGTTTCAGTGAAATCGGCCTTGGAATGAGGCTAGGGCCTCATGGGCAAGTTGATGGATTTTGTGGGCTTGTGAAGGGGTTTCACACCCACAAAGAGGATTAAAATATTCTAATTACTTGTTGTAATGTTCCCAAGCCAAGATGCCGGGAACATCACGTTTTGCATGAATTTTAAATGTTTTCTGGTTGTGACATTTCGTCAAACACTTTGCTTATTGTGATCCTTTAGGTTGCGCTAGGGTTATACTGATGATTTAAATGTGTGTTTGCAACAATAATTAATCATAAATATAGCAATGGACATACCTCAACCAGATGAATGATGAACAACACAAGTGATAATTCAAAATACCTCAGATTTGATATTATTCATAAAGAAGAAGACCCTGATACAATGGATTTGTAGATCTGGTACAATATAGCTAAGATGTAATGGAGATATCTCCCAAACAAAATGAAGAAGAGAAGCTACAAGCCTCCAAAGGCCCTCCGGGATGCAATAGATGAGCACAAGATGAGATGCGTGCCGTATGAAGTGCCAACCCCCAAGACTGGGTAAGTCATGCCCTGTTGGAAGACTGAATACCCTCAACAATTCGGCCTTGTTGCTCAAGGCCTCCAAACCCTTTGATGAAGATGCCAAACTATATATCGGCCCAATACAAGACCCCTGGTGGAGTCTTAGGCTGATCAGGGAAGAGATGAACCTTCAAATGAACAACCCTCTATTGGACTTGCGCCCCCTGGATGACTGAAACCCTAGATAATTCGGCCCTCCTCCTGCTGGGTCTCAATGGCAAGCAAAACACTCTAAAAGCATATATCTGATGTTTAGGAACAAGATAGGATAGATACCTCGCTGAATACTGAAGTTTGAAACCTCCTCATGAGCAGATCTACTTCACAGTTGCGCCCTCCTCTTGGGGAAATCGTCCCACTCTCAATGAAAATCAAACCTCCATCAAAATCCCTCCGGAAGAAGCCCAAAATGGCGCTATGGCCCCTGCACATAAAATCCAGTGTCCAAAATCTCCAAAATCCCTTCTCCTTGGCTAGATCAAACTGATCTAGCTCCATAAATGCACCCCCTTTGCTGGAAACCCTCAATGGTGTGCCCTCTCTCTCTCTCTGTACCTGTGGCTGGTGTAGAACTCTCTTGATATTGAGTAGATCCGATGTAGAATGGTGAGGGAGGAATCTTTCACCTCCGTGACCAAGCTTGGATCAGGTTGGGTGGGATCTTTCACCACCGAGCTGATCTCTAGGGTTTGTTAAGTCAAAACCCTCAAAAATCCCAAGGCATGGACTCACTAGCTAGAAGCCAGATATCAAAATTGATAATCAACATGAATGAGAGAATAGAGGCCCTTGCCTCTCTTTTATCCTTCCTGCTCACCCTGTCCCTCCAAAGTGACTTTTACTTTATTAATTATTAATTAATTATTTAAATCAATTTAATTAATTAATTAACTCTTTTACCTCTGAAAAGCACCTTATCTCTCCTTGTGGCTTCCCTAGCCACTGAAAGTCACTTTTCATCATCCTATCCTGTAGTGTTGTTCCTCCCAATTCCAATGAGCTATTACACTAAGAAGTTCCTCCAAGTATTATGCCCCATATGACCTCCTTAGTGTATTTAATTAACCTATAGCCCAAAATAACTCAAAATTATGGAAATCGTCGGAATGCAACGGAACTAAGGCCGAGCTGTGCGGAATGGATCATAATGATGAAATAAGATGAACGATGCAAGCCGGACCCCAAAATACCCCTCAATAGTCACTGTACTCGCTATAATCTCCATCTGGCTACTCTGGTCATCACAACACTCTGTAATACCCTGATGTCCCAAAGTGGGGACATTACACTTGTTGAGTTTAGAAGGGGTGCTTAAACTCACTCTTTGGACTTGTAAATAAAGGAGAGAGTTCATTGTGACATTTGATCATTATGCATCATGGAGTTAGCATAAGTGAGTGTGCACTTGTTCTAGGAGCTTGGAAATTTCAGCAAGGGAAATTCTGCAATTGTGACAATCTGGCCTAGGGTTTCTTGGAGATTTTTTGTTTCTGTTTTCAGCCAAGGAAGGCACACGTGTGAGGGAGAAGGAGGAGCAACAGGCTGAAGAAGGACAATTGCACGTGTGAGCAGGCCGCACATGTGAGCAAAAAGGTATGGACAAGTCGTACAACAGGTCCGCATGTGTGAGTTGATGTCAGCAGGAAAAAGGAGAAACAAGTTCGCATGTGTGGAAGGGTTTTCTGGGACACACGTGCAAAATTTTCAAGCAGGTACAACGATTCGTACTGCTGATGTCAACAAGTGTACAGGTGGCAGCTGAGCAGATTTGCAGGCAGATTTTCCAGGTTTTTTGCTGAGTTTGATTTTGCTGATTTTTCTATAATTTTGGAGGTCAAGGTCGTTTTCAGATTTGGTGAAATTGTATTGGCTAGGAGGGCCGGTTTTGCCCTCAGAATTTCTAAATTTCACAAGGTTACAGAGCATAAATTTTATGTCTCTTGTGTATTCATGATTCATCTCTAATCTTGTTGTTTTCGCTGCATATATTTTCAGTCAATAATTTTTAGTGTAAAATTGTTCAGTGATAATAGCTAGGGTTTACTGTTTGCTCACTAGGAAGCAATTTTCAGACCTGAAAATTAGTCACATAAGATTGTATGTGAAAATTGACAGTCAAAGCATCATATCTACATTGAGGAAGCCAAAGTTATTTCTAAAAAGAAGCACTATACAAAAAAACGAAATTTGAGAGGCTCTAGAAATTGAAAAGTATACAAATAATTTGAACAAGGATGACATGTTGAATATTAAAAATACTTGGAAACTAGTTATAATAACTTCAATGAACTTGGGGTAATCAATTAATAGGTTCTATGCATTGCTGATAGAAAAGGGCCCTTCATCATTTGGAAAGTGGTTGTGAACAAATATTGTGTGAATCATAGCTGTGTCACCTTCTCATGACAATTTCTCATTTGATAATAAAGATGGTCACCTTCTTATGACCATTTCTCATTTGAAAATAAAGATGGATTTGCATATTACCTTTTAAGATATGCTAATATTTGCTATATAGCAAGTTTAGTATTTAAAGTGTAATGTCTCAACGTGCTTCAAAGGTGCATATCTCACTTTTTGTGTATGCGTACTACACCATTCGTTGTTGTTTATGTTGAAGAAGCCAACAAACGGATTGGATTTTTCTAGCTGTCTCAAATGTAAAATTTATGGACCAATAATCCTTGATTAAGACTCGGGTTACTATCTCTCGATGATGGGCCTAACTAGCAACTCGAAACATAGAGAGCAAAACCATTGCTATCATAGGCCTTCAAATGTTGCAAACTGTTTTGCTTATGAACAAAAAATAACATGATTGATAAGGATGACATCATTGACAACGAGTATGGCAATCGATGTTAGCTTTTGGAGTTACTTCGAAAATGTTTACACCATGTTTGGGGGTGCTTCATGAGATGTGGGGTTGCAAGGTGTATGGTTGACCCTTGGTGTTATGTGATAGACTTTGGACCAATAATCCTTGATTAAGACTTAAGTACGTATCTCTCTTTATAATGGGCCTAACCAGTGGCTTGAAACATAGAGAGATAAACCATTGCTATTATAAGCCTTCCAACGTTGCAAATTGCTTTACCTATGAACAAAAAATAACATGATTGATAAGGATGACATCATTGACAAAGAGGAGTATGGTAATCGGTGTTAGCTTTGGGGACCTGGGTTACTCCAAAAATGTTTACACCATGTTTGGGTGTGCTTCATGAGATGTAGGTTGCATGGTATATGGTGGATCCTTGGTGTTTCATGATGCACTTACACATTGGAGGTGGCTTACTCTTGGTTGCTAGACCTTGTATGGATGCTTGCATGACATTCTTTGTTGGAGCGTTGGAGACATATGGAGCTTGGTGACTTCTTCATGTAGTTGGTACATGGAGGGAGGACGCTTTACATTGGAGGAGTGTTGGGCATTTTGGAGGAGGGCATTGATCCCTAGACAACATGGGGTTGCTTGGTTGCTTGCATGGAGGCTCATATGACTTGAGGACGCTTAGGTTGAGGGAGTGGACATGTGGGTGTTGTGTTCTTGAGGAGGCTCATGAACTTGGAGATGCATTTGAGCTTTGGAGCCTTGGACAAGTGTTGGACCTTGGGATGCAGTGCTCATGCCTTAGAGCCTTGCTTGTTGATCGTTGCCACCTTGGAGCTTGACATGTGTCACTTGGAGTAGAGTGCTTTAGATGTGTGGACCTACTTGTGTCTTATAGGTTGCTTGTAGTGGACTAGTCCAAATGTCATTGTAGACCTCCCTTACCTCATATAAATAAAGGAAGGAGAGACACATTTTTGGAAGAAGGGTGTGAAACCTTGAGAGTAGATTTAAGGTTGTTACCTTCCTTAGCCTTTGAGTCATTGGCATAGGACCATGGCTTTAGTCGAGCCTATATTGTAATTTGCATATCTCTAAGATTTCTTATATAGTTGAGAAAAGCCTCCTCTTTGATGTTGGTTTTCCCATTTGGGTTTCTAGTATAAATATTTGTGTTTCGTGGTGTGTGATTGTATGAGTTTGCTGCTTTATATTTCTTGTTTTCACTATGCAATAAAATCTATGGTTAGTAGTGCTACAATCATAAGACAACTACACAACAAGATTGGTAATATTGCACAACTATAATTCACTGGAAACAATACACAACAAGGTTAAATAAACCAATATTGTCGAGAACTATGAATTTCCGCATTTAGAATCTGAAAAGGCATACGTGTTGATGAATCACATCGGCCATACCTTGAGTGATTATAGAGCATGTTGGTATTAGAGTGGTGTTTTATCTATAGATGCACGTTGAAGTAGAAATCAACCATGGATAATGCTTTGAGAAGAGAAAGGTTGGAAGAATTGAAAGCCATCAATGGACAAATTTAGGAAGAGAATCGACCATTGAGGGAGAAGTTGGAGTGGTCGGGGGAGAAGATCAAAGACTTGTAGTGTGAGCTTTTAAACCTTGGAAGATTTTTTTTTTGTTTTTGTAAGGGAATGACTGGTAAGATCCCAAGAGTCCATTACCAATGCAATAGTAAGCTGGGAGTTGTGCAGAGTACAACTTATCTAATTGGCAGATAGATAAGATAAGTTTATTAATGTTCAATAAATGACCATAAAAAGGTCAATGAGACCGCTACTTACATTTGTGTCAATATAAGACGAAAGCAGATCTAATCTAAGATCTAAGGTCTAATGCCATTGCAAGAATCAAGTCACTAATGGGAATACACAACCCTAGGGCTAAGAAGATAATATCATGTATAGGGCGAACATGCAAGGGGGCTGCAACACATCTTGGTGTTGGTGCCCTCTCTTATAGAAGAGGGTGGAGGGTCTCTTGATAGAACTATAATCTTAATATCTATGTCTCTCCTAACATCTGAGGTCGAAGAAAGGAGGCTCTTGATGGGTGGTCGATAAGAGTTTTTGTGTTGTGGTGTGCCTGGTTGCTTGGATGGGACCCCTTGTCGTTGATCTCTAGATGAAGATGTTTGCATGTTGATGCTGAGTGAATTGACCCAGAATTCGAGGCGATAACTTCACATTGGTTGCATTGACACAAGTTGAGTGGTTCCCTGGGGTCTCACGAATTTGGATGTTGAGGTGGTATTGGTGTTCATTGGTCTCTTGGAACCCTTGTCATCTAGGAGCACTGGAAAGAAAGATGTGACCAACCTAGTGGTGTTCTTTTGGGGTGGTGGTTGAAGGGAGTGGGAATTTGAATCCAAGGGCCTTTTATAGATAAAGCCAAGCATTGTAGGTTTGGATACTGGAAGAAAACAGAGAGAGAGTCTGAGACTCTTTGAAGAGAAAGTAAAACTGACTATAGATCTCATAGTAAATGTGACATCTAAAGATGAAATGTTCCTTTGTGTCAATCTCCTGTAGATGGAAAAGTTGATAGGTCTTGTTTGTTCGAAGGATGTGATGTTTGGCTTCATCCTGGAGTTGATGCGAGCCAACTCTGAATTGTCCCAAAGGGATCCTAAGTGCATGCATCCAGTGTCGAAGTGTATAAGGAGGATGAACAATGAGGCCATCTCTCTACTCCATAAAGTGCTCTGCATAGAAAGACATCCTAGGATTCAACCCCCTTGGTGGGGTGATCAGGTAACTTGTATATATTACCTGTAGATGTCCTCTCTGATAATCCTGCCTGACTCCTTGGTTGGCAGGGGATGCCCAGGAGCATTGAGAGAGTACCAGAGTGGAGGAAGGTAGTTTGTTGAGATGCCTATTGATTGTAGGAGATATGTAACATATTTGAACCACAAGTGATTCGGCCATTGCTAAGGCTATGGTCTCCAAGGTGCTGTAGGCAAGATAAGGGTGCCTARCTTCATCACTAGTCGATTATGCGAAGATCCAAACATGGTGAAAAAGAAATACAAGTCCAAAAATAGATTTAATTTTGAGATGATGGGCCACAAATTCCTCCTAGACAAGGGGMTAGTGGATTGTGMTTTTGCTTTTGATGATGTGGCAAAGCATGMGGGTCAGGACTTATTCCATCATGGGCCCAATCTGACTCCAACAAACTATGTTCCAAACATTTGAGCGATAAACAACCATGGATCTAATAATAGTGTCMAATAGATCAATCTTAGATAAAAATGTCTTGAAAGTGGTTTTGGAAGCATTGTCCTGTGAGAAGAGCAAGGGAGCCATACCCCTTGTTTATCCAAGGTTGGAGAGCCATCCTCATATAAGACCCGTGTCTTGAAAACGGAAACCCTAGATATGTGTTGGATTGGGTGATCTTAATCTCGTCCCCCATAAAATAGAGTTATAGCATGTGAAAATATTCTTTGACCTGTTAGAGATCATCACCGTTGTCTTACCCAGGTTGATCATCAACCATTGAAGATCATAAACACTAGCATATGAATCCAGTTGTCTTTGTAGACTCTCTAGGGTGGAGGGTAAGAGAACCACATCATTTTTAAATAGGAGGATGGGGATCAAAACAAGACGGAGAAGGCATCCATCTTTGGGTTGGATGTGCTCCTACAAAAAGGTTTCTAGCTCATCGATATAAATCTCGAATAATGTGGGTGAAAGAGGACACCCTTGCTTTACCCCAATGGTGCTTTTCATAAAGTTTGAAACTCCATGTGTTGTGTGAAGGTGGCCAAGCATGGACTCATAGAGACATGTAATAGCAAAATGATCAAAGTCTCTTGAATACCAATGTCTCTAAGCCTTTGAATAGAGCCCCCTTGGGACCGAGTCGAATGCTTTTCGAAAATCAACAAAATTGTTGAAGACTTTCGAAGAGTGGTGTCTTGTTGCCTCAATATGGCACATAGTGTGAGAATATGATCTGTGGTCTGGTGCTTTGGCCCAAAACTTCCTGCCTCCAAGCCCTTAAATGTCTCCTCTCAACCTCTATTGATCACTATAGGTGAAGGGCAATGACATAGAGTTTAGAAAATGTGTGGCCCACCACAGTCCTCTGAGAATTATATGGCTCCACTCTAGAGCCCAATCTATGGATGGGGTGAATAGTGTGTTGGAACGACGATTGTGAGAATCCCAAGTGCACTACATGGTTGAACAAATCAATGAAATAATTAATCAGAGGATGTTGACTGTGTTTGGAAAATTCTGCTTGGGAATCCTTCTCATTTGTTGCTCTACTAGTGTTCATCTCCCAAACTCCTTGTCGGATATTGGTATAATAGAACAAGTGATAAGAAGAGTCAGATATGAGACAGGAAGTGGAGGTTGCCCAGATACCTCTGTTGGATGATCATTAAGAGGAGAGGTCTACTTAGATTATGGCAAAGTTATAACAAGAATTGACAACCAAAGATAAGAGTTTGTCAAACCTCCAAGTAGAAGTTCAAGTGATGGAGGAAGAGACCAAACCTTCCACTTCTCCTCCAGATGCTTGCACCATTATCGAGACAAAAGTTGGTAAGCACATCCTCCAAAGATGTTTGTCATTATGATTCAATGAAAGAGTCTTTTGGTAGTTTGAATGGCATACAAGAGGCATAGGCTCTAAATTGATGAAATAGATGGGCTACAATGGCGAAGGGCTTGGTAAGAAAGGCCAAGGGATTATACTTCATTGTAGTGGAACCTAAGTAGTGGCATGAAGGCTTAGAGTTTGGTGGCAATGAGGAATTGGGTGAATGTTCTACAATTGCCAAACATTGTGAGCATGATGAGGCAAAAGAATGCAACCCATCTCCAAAGAGTTTGGTTCTAAGAGAAGCTAAGCCCATCAAGACCATCTTTGTCAAGGCAAAGGGGATTGAAGCAATGGCCACTTAAAGTGAAGAAAAGACGATGATAAATGGTGTATGCAACAATCCTTTACTCCAACAATCTTGTGCAAGCTTGAAGAAGGGTAGTAGGAAGATGACCCCAACATCTGAGACTACACTAGCACTTGGTGGACTAAGCAAGCAAGCCTACAAGCACAAGAGAAAACCAAAGAGGCATGTACAAAGAAGGGCCACAATGTTGTGAATTGTTGGTATTCTGATACATGATCTTTTTGTGGATTGAGAGGCCATCATGTGGCTTCATGTTGGAAGAGGAAATCCTTCTTCAAAAGGCTAGATTGTTTCAAAAAGGAGGATACTAGGAAAACTTCCTCAAATCAATAGAAAGTCCATAAGAGCATGAACATGAAGAGAATAGGTAGTAGTCGAAATAGTAGCAAGAAATACTCTAGCCATTGCAAGTTGAATGGACATTGGGATGCCAAATGTTGGAGGCTACATCTCGAGCTTCATCTCAAGAACTAGACAACCAAACCAAAGAGAAGGTGGATAGAAAAGGTCAAGGGAGAAGAGGGCATACTTACATTTTCATTTCAAGAGACAACAATAGCCAAAGATGATAGTCACATTAGAGAAGAGGTTAGTTGAGAAGCACCATCATTAAGGGCAACCTTTTAAAGGTTTCTAGCCTGTAAGTTGCAAAGAATTTATCCATGGAGAGCTCTTCCAAGATCGTGAAGAAGATGGTGGCTTGAATGGGTTTTTAAGACTCAACAAGTTCAATGCTATAAACACTAATCATATTTGGAAAGGGAACTAGCAGAGTTCCTTCATATTTTATTTGTTGCTATGCTTTCTTTGGATTTTGCCAATAGTTGATTGGATATGCATAGTGTTGTATGCACCACTCATTCTTAAGATGTGGAAGCTAGAGTGGCAAAGAAGGGCAAGATGGAATGCTGAAGTTTAAGCAAATAGATGACACAAACTTAGGAAGAAGGGATCATGTTGGTAGTTGATAATGTGTGCTCCTACTATTATGGAAGGATGAACCATTAGACCTTCTTTAGTTCCATAAACACATCTAGAGGAAGAAGATGCCAAGATAACCATAATGTTGTATTTTTTCTTAATGCTCAATGGGATGTGAAGAATCTAGACAAGGGGTGCTTTTCTAGAGATGTGCAAGATAATAGAGTTCAATAGTGAAGAGAACTTGCATTTTCTTCACTTGACAAGCTAAACAACCCAAGAGCTAAATTTGCACATGGAAGATAAGATTGTTGTTCAAGTCTTTTATTTCACCGTCAAAATTTATGTGGGATTTTCAACAAGGTTCAAATGAGAAAATACACTAGTTAGTAGAAGAGGACATCCTTGTTGCTTGGAACATGATGAGTGATCATAGGGGTAGCAAAGAACGTATTGAATCATGAGGTCCATTGGACATATTGGGAATGGTTCAGAGTTTTTTTAAAGAATTTTAGGCCATTTACTCTTCAAAGATTGACGTATGGTGTAAATTAACCACAACCAACAAAATCAAAGTGCATAAATTTGGTCTAAAAGAGTAAAGTTTTTGGGGACCAAAAGGCTCTCATTAGGAAGGTGTGATCTGGATGGATCCTTGAAGATTTACAATGGTAGATGTTATTTCTTTGGTTAAATTTCATGTTCAAGGGCCCTTGGAATTTATCGTTCTTGAAACTTGTTCTTAATACCTTGGGGAAATTCATATATGCCTTCAAAAAATGGCTACAGAGAAAGAATACAGAGGAATGGAGCAGAGTAGGTGATGCAAAGTTTTGTGCACACAACTGATAGGAGGAATTGGGGGAAGGCTACCACTGCACTCCATGCTCCACATTTTGTAATAGGCTAGAGCAACAAGAAAAACATTGAGGCTAAAGGCAAATGCATGTGGGCCAAGAGACTTGTTAGAAGAAAGGAGGGCCTCGAGACAAATAAGGCCGATGATTACTTGGCAGGTGACGTGGCCACACAAGGTGGCGACAAGTGTTCATAATGAACAATCAAAGGCTACCATGTGGCAAAATGAAAAGAGGCCTAAAAGGTTGTTTCATGCACATAATGACCTCGATGCACAAGAAAGGTGTTGTAATCATTTCTTGGGTTGTTTCGCATTGGGAGAGCTGGTAGATAGGTGGACAAGCTTGCTAGGAACATGATTAGTATTCCATAACCAATTCTTTGGAGTCCTTTGGCCTTTGGTGAAGGAAGGAGATGAAATGCTAAGAGATGGATAGAGAAGGGATCCCACGATGAGAGTTAGTTGGTTCATGTGAAAGGGATCTAATAGCTGAGAGAAGAAAGAGGTTTGACCTTCCATTGTAGAGAGGAAGCAGATATTTCCATTAAGAGAAGGAGCATAAGCACCCAGGAAGAGTAGCAAAAGAGTTGAGTTGAATTGTATGGGTTTGACAATTTGGAATCATTGTTAGTTTATTCATTCCAACCTTGAAGGTCTATTTTGGGAAGTTGCCTACGCTGCAGTAATGGAGGAGGAGATAAACTTTTGATTGAAAGTGAAGGAGATGTAGTATTGCATTTGCAAAGAGGGAGAAGTCATCCCATCTTTTGAGAGCCATTACTAGAACCAATATTCTAGAGCAAAAGGAACCAATATTCGGGAGCAAAAGGAGAAGGACAGAGTTCTTGACACATCTACAACAAGAGATACCTACAAATTGGATGGTGTGTCCTCCTTTCATATAAGAGGAAGCCATTGCTAATTTTGCTTGGATCATAACTTTAGAGGCACCCCAATTGAGTTGTTGGAAGAAGGGTGTGAAACCTTTGGAGTAGATTTAAGGTAGTTACCTTCCTTGGACCTTGAGTCATTGGCATCAAAGTAGGGTTCTAGTTGAGCCTATGTTGTGATTTGCATTTCTTTGAGATTTCTTGGCGTTGAGCAAAGCCTCCTCTTTGATGCTAGTTTCCCCGTTTGGGTTTCCACCGTAAATATCTATGCTTTATGGTTTGTGATTGATGAGTTTGTTGTTTGTATTTCTTGTTTTTAATATGCAATACAATTTGAAGTTAGCAATAGTACAATGACAAGACAGTTACACATTAAGAATAGTAATTTCGCACAATTGTAATTTACCAGAAACAATGCACAACAAGGTTAAATAAACCAACATTTAAAAGAACTATGAATTTCTGTATCTAAAATCTTAAAAGGCATCCATGTTGACGAATTGCATTGGCCATAGACTAAGCGATTACATATCAGTTAGTGTCAATGTTATGTTGTTATCCTTATAAGAAATAAAATTGTAGTTGTATGACTAATATTTGGCATTGTAAGAAGCATGTTTCATTGATTTGATGGCTTTTGACATGATCACACATTATTAGTGTGGGAGGGAAGTTGAAAAATTATGTAGTCGAGAGTTCCATTGAAGTTGCAGTTATTAATTTGCATTTAAAGTCAAATTTCTATGTAGTAGGGAGTTCCTTTGAAACTCCAATTATGAACTGAAGCTTGATTGTTGAAAGTAGTTGGGATTGCCATCTCTTGGGCCCATGTCGATAGTGGTTTAGAATGTGTGCTTCAAAATTTTCTCCAAGGCAAACAAGGTGGTGCAACGAGGTTGGCTTTGGTGGCTTGGGACATTTGTACCTTACCCCGTGCTCAAGGGGGTTTGGGATTTCATGATGTCTAAGGCCAAGGGGTGGTCCTCATAGGCAAATGGGTGATATCAACAATGGAAGGGCATACGGGAAAGTCTTAGTGTGTCATCGAATTCAATAGGCTCATCATATTGGAGGGATTGAAGGTCCTTTTTAGTGCTGTGACATTATCGGTAATGTGAAGGCCTTTGTGATCTCAAGTTTGGTTATGCTTAAGAGAGTTTGGGTAGCTTGGTAGGTAGTCTATGGGCTTCTTACTTTGTAGTTTGAGGGTCCCCAAGATGCTTGGGATATAGCCTCTAGACCAATTTGGACATTCTCATTGTTTAGGTGTCAGCGTGGTACCTAGGTTCACTCCACAATATGTTTGTAAAAGGTTGGCTTGAAAAGGCTTGGATTTTTGGAAGGACTTGTGGAATTCAAACACTAAAAACTGGCATCTGTGGAGGACTCTTAACTGTGCTTAAACGATTTCTAGTGTGGACACGACTATTCTCGTGAGTCTTTGTCATATGATTCCATAGCGTTGTTTATATAAAATGCAAATGGAGGGGGAATGCTCTATCTAGAGATATTGGTGATCGAAAAGTGGGAAGCCTATTCATATATATTAGATGAAGGTCATTTATAAGTTGGTGCGCCTCTCCTTTGATGTAGGACTTCGTTCAAATAAAAGGTCATGGCTTGGACATGCGATGGAGAGATGGATGTGGAGGTGTCAATCCATTTGGAAGGCTTGTGCTTACTTTAAACATGAATTTTGGGGTTGATTATTGCTTCATTATCGATTAGGTGTCAAGATTAGGTGGCACAAAGTTGGCATTACTAGTTCACCTTGTGTAGTGTGTGATAAGGAGGAGACAATGCATCATGTTTTCTAAATATTTTAGCTTGATAGAGATTCTTGGTCATGATTTTAGGCTGAATTTTGGTCCTTGTTTGTAGCTCCACTCTCTCTGAAGGGCCCCATATTGGGTGACACTTAGATGGTTAGGGACCCCTGTATACTACTTTGGCTTTCAGTTTGTTTGTTTGCAATTGCTATTTTATGGAAACATCGTGGTGAAGTTACTTTGAACGACTTTCCTCATCCCTTTTATGAGATTCAGGGATGTATCTATTGCCTCTTTAGGGAGTGTCATAACTACCTCTCCACCTTTTCTTGATACTTGGATCAACAATGCTTAGTTTTGTTTTTGAGGGGGACACTGGGTCTTCCGTCTTCCATGTTGAGGTCTCCCCTTGGTCGAACACTACTCAGTTGATTACATCCTTTTTTCTATTAATCCTAGCAAATAGGGGCACCAAAGGGATGGTCAATAATAGTGCCATTCCAACAGGGTCTAGATACAAGAGATCCCGAGGGCCCCCCTTCCCCTCATCTTTGAGTCTGTGCAAGTTGTCAACTTATATCCCAAAATAGGGCTCGACCTTCTAGTAGGTTGGCCTTCGCTTCTTGAGAACAACAGGCTTCCCCCTTGAGGTGAATAGACACATTGTGGACTAGTTCTTATTCCAACTCTTCTAGACAACCTTCTATCCTGAGCTTTTTCTCTTTGACTTCAAATACTAGAAGTGATACTTATACAAAGGGGGATGACTTGCAATGCAATGTTTCGTCTTCCTTTAGTGAGAGGTCCAAGGAGCTTTGAGGCTCCCCTTGTATTGTTGAGATTTGGGTACCTTGGAAAGTGGTCCCCATGTGTTTATGAGTCTCTAAACACAAAAGGGGAGACTATTAACCTTGTTACTTTACTTTATGATTCTAATTTCTCTTTAACTTAGGAGATTAAAGTCAAAAGTGAAATATGTCACTTAAGTCATTAAAGTGACATTTAATTCACTTTGTGGGTGAATTAATAGACACAAGGCAAACTAAGGAAAGTGGGTTTCCTAAGTGAGATTTAGGGATTGAATCTCACTCATTGAATAGACTTGGCTAGATTGGATCTAGGCCATTGATCTTTTAGGGTTTGGCCAAAGGAGGCTAAAGGAGGGTATTGTGCATTTATGAGACTCATTCTTCACTTGAGAGGAGAGGAGATGAGAAGGAGCACTTGGGCGCAAATCTTGAGGAGAGGAGGGCACACAAGCTTGAGGTTTTGAGGAGGAAGCCATTGCTTGGGTTGAGCTTGCATGGAGAGGTCTTCCATGGAGGCTTTTCTATTATCCTAGAGAGGGCGCATACTTGTGGTGTAGGGCGCATTTACTAGAGGAGGGGCACAACCTTGTGAGGAGGGTGCACTTCTAGTAGAGGAGGCTTCTTCCATTGGTTGGAGGTTCATTCATTTGGTTGAGGCTTGCTCTAGAGCTATAGAGGGTGTCTTTATGAGTGAGGGTGCAAGCTTCTAGGAGGAGAGCCCATTCCATGGAGGAGAGGTGCATTCTTGAGAGGAGGAAGCTCACCTCTAGCTTGTGGGAGGTTCCTATACCATTGAGAGGCCTACTTCATATGCTTAGGTGCACTCTAGGGAGTAGAGGGAGCAAGGGTGAAGGAGGGTGCTACATTTGGGGTTTTTGCTTGAGGAGGGGGCACACTTGAGGAGAGGGGCGCACTATCTCTTTGTGGGTGGCTATCTTGAGAGGAGGGCGCTGCAACAAAGGCAAGGCAAAGGCAAAGGCAAGAGCAAAGATCAAGCAAAGGCAAAGTCAAAGCAAAGGCATCAGAAAAAGACAAAGGCAAGCAAAGGAAGAAAGGCACACCAAGGCAAGGGGCGCCTTACTTCACAAGGCTAGTGGGGAGGTCTTCAAGGAACTCCAAGGCATCCGAGAGTGGTTGCTATTGTACCAGGTTCACTTGTATATGTTTCCTGTGTTGTACATTTTTCTTTGAGGCCTTCTATATATATCTGCTCCAAACTGGCTTTCCCCATGGGGGGTTTTTCCAAGGTCATGTTGACCAAAAACATATGTGTCAATTTCATGCATGCTTAGAAGTGTAGATCAACATTTTAAAGTTAAAATATCTAGAGGTAGTGTTATTTGTTTTGATGTATATTGCATGTGCTAACATTGAGTAAAAAAAACACTTGCAAGGGCACCTCAAAAGGACACTTAACCATCAAAATATTGAGCTGAAAGTTGGTGACTTTGCTGTCTTAAAACAACAAGGGACAACCACATAGTTGAAACTTAGAGCCAAACTAAGGTCAAAGACAAACCTTAGTTGGCAGCCTCATAGGACCTCAGAAAATCTACATGTACCTCCCTTTGAGGCATTTGTCCAAGGAGCTTTTTGCCCTTAGCAGTGCATATGTCAGGTTGAGCCCCCCCCTTGGTTGAACACTACTCAGTCGATTACATCCTTTTTTCTAATGATCCCAGCAAATAGGGGCACCAAAGGGCTGGTCGATAGTAGTGCCATTCCAACAGGGTCTAGATATAAGAGATCTTGAGGGCACCCCTGCCCCTCCTCATTGAGTATGTGCAGGTTGTCAACTCAGATCCCAAAAACATGGCTCAACCTTCCAGTAGGTAGATCGTTGCTTCCAGATGACAAGAAGTTTCCCCCTTGAGGTGAAGAGACACGTAGTGGACTAGTTCTTCTTCCAACTCTTCTAGACAACCTTCTATCATGAGCTTTTTCTCTTTGACCTCAGATGCTAGGAGTGATACTTATACAAAGGGGGATGATTTGCAATGCAACGTTTTGTCTTCCTTTAGTGAGAGGTCCAAGGAGCTTTGAGGCTCCCCTTGTACCCCCCTTTGAGGCATTTGTCCAAGGAGTTTTTGGCTTTTGGCCCTTAGCAGTGCATACGTCACTCCAAATTTTCTTGTAGCATATTCTTCTCTGGCTATTAGATTTTCGATCTTAGATTGGATGTGCTTTTGTTTTTTATAGGAGTGACCTTTGCATTCCCACAATGTTTTGATACTATCGTACTTAGTAGTTGCATTGATCTAGTTGTGGTCATTTCTCAGACTTTAATAATTTTTTTTTATCTTGGGGATTTGGGGAGTTTTAAGTAAGAGTTGGCTCTACTCCTACAAGTTTATGACATGCTTTCTGTAGTGATGTTGAGTCCCCTCCCTGTGTGGGCCCAAGCTCGTATGATGGCATTTTTACCTTTTGTGGACTAGGACCTTTCTTGCTTCCCATGTTTTTTGTATGATGAAACCATCTTGCATTTTGTTGTACTTAGTTGTCTCTGAGGTAATATATGAAGCATTTCCAACGAAAAGATGGTATTATAAAGTCTTCTGAGGTCTTAGGAGTAAACTCCCTTTGCAACTTTTTTTTAATTACAATAATAAGGTGTTAATTAAAAAATTGTCTTAGTTAATATAGTGTTAAGGATTAGTAGGTCAAATTGATATTATTTTGAGCCATACAAGAGTTTGAATTATATGTCACATATAGTTGCACACGGTATCCTAATTAAATAAGATGTCTTCTTGTATTGAATTTCCATGAAAG
The DNA here is from genome assembly GCA_032191745.1 of Picea mariana. Classification (NCBI taxonomy): domain Eukaryota; kingdom Viridiplantae; phylum Streptophyta; class Pinopsida; order Pinales; family Pinaceae; genus Picea; species Picea mariana. The sequence goes on along the minus strand of JASDQU010373901.1, from coordinate 50,073 downwards.
AGTTTTTATTGTCATAGGAGAGACAAGTTGGGAGTTTACTTGTTGGGTTCTTCACTGAGGTAATAATATTGTTATTTGTTATGTGGATGTGTTTATTTATTATCAATGTTGCTGTTGTGCTTATTTGTCTTGTTGTAATTGTGTTAACTTATTAAGATACGTAGTTTGTTGTATTTGTTTTATGTCATGTCTATGTTTTGTTACTTTTTGGATTTGGAAATATGGAAGACTTGTTTGTTTTTTCATAGCCTATTGGAGATCTGTAAAATTTCTGCCATGGAGATTGCTATCTCATATTTTAATGCAAAACAGGAATTTCATCCCTTTGACTAGAGGTTTCCCAGATCTTAACCGTGTGAATTTTCAGCTTAGGTCTGTTCTGAAATAGTGTGTAAAACAGCAGTGGAAAGAGTACAATATTTCACTTCCAAAGAGTCCCAACTTCTAGGCAATCCAAGGAGAAAAGATACCAAACAACTTGGATAAGTTCCYGCCCTCTAGGGCAACATATCCCACATAAACCATATCTGAAAATTATCTTTTACAGCAGTTATAACAGCAGTACAACAGCAGGTATASCAACAGCAAAACTGCCCTTTGGATTCCTCAATGAAGATGTTAAATCACTTAACAGTTGTCCTTCTACTTATGTCAAATCATTAAGACATATATAGCTGTAAATAACAATACATGAAGAACATGTATGGCTGAAAATCAAATCTGGAAAATGCACAAGTTTTGGATAGCTGAAAACTTCATTTATATGCTCAAGATGAAGTACATGTACATACCATAGACTTCTGTCAAAGCTAGTGCAAGTCCACTAACTCTGCAAAACCCTAGCTAGGGAAAATATGAAAACCCTAGCTCAACCAAGGAGCTCCAATATGCAAGAATCGCTTCAACACATTGTCCAAGGTAAGACCTCTTCTTTTCTTCTTCTCCAACAAAGATATCCTAGGGTTTTATTACAAAACCGTAATCCCAAATCTCCAAGGGAAAAACCCTAACCCTAGACTTCCAAGATGCTCCAAGATACTCCAAGAAGATCGAGAAACCCTTGTGATGTGTGAGAGAGAGAGAGAGAGAGAGAGAGAGAGAGAGAGAGAGAGAACTAGTGGGCACTCCTCTCCAAGGTCACATCTCAACACAATAGTGAATACAAGTGAGTGCAAAGATCATCACCAACGTCTCCTCCACAAGAGAAAACTCCAAATGAAGACGTATCCTCTAGACTCACTCCACCTAGGGTTCACGAGGAAACCCTAGAGGCTTCCTCCAAGAAGCTAAGTACAAAGAGAAGGGATACAATGATGTGATGTGATGATTATGAGTACCCTCTCCTTCCTCTATTTATATGAGAGGTAAGGGAGGCCAACAATAGAATGTGGGCGTAAGTCCTTATAGGCAACCTACAATGAGCACTAGTAGGCCAACACAAATGAAGTGTTCCACTGCAAAGTACACATGTCATGCTCCAAGGTGATGTCATAAACAATAAGGGCTCCAAGATGATGTAGCTACATAAGGTAAATCCATGTGCCTCCATCACAAGTTTCCATGGACTCCATCCATCCTCCTGAGCAATGTACTCCACTAGGTCAACTGCCCCCTGCAAGAAGATTGTTGCAGCCAAGCATCCCCGAGCCAACTTAGCCTCTGAACATGAATCCAAACTATCCCATGCTATCTAGGGCCTGATGACCTTCTCCATGAAACACAATGCTCCTCCTCTCGAGTAGGGTATTCTCCAAGCAAGTGAAGTCTCCATGTGTCCATCATGAAGGGTGTCCACCAACTAATGCCAAAGGGAAGGATACCAAGCCAACACCCATCTAAGGTCAAGCAATCATTGAGCAAACTATCTCAATTGTGCAAATCCATCATGGACCATCTCCCATGTGCCAATCCATCTCATACCATCTTGAGGTTGAACATACACCATGTACCCCAAATCTCATGAAGCACCTTAAACAAGGTGTAAACACTTTCGGAGTAACCCGAAAAACTAACAAGATCTTATGACTACTGCAAAAAAACTTTCTAAGATCCATCAAACTTTTGACAAATTATTGAATAATTTGAAGAATAGAAAAAGATTTTGAATACTTGTTCAAAATTTTTTAGGGCGGCCCTATTCAAATTGTTATAAGAGTGAAGGTTATATATGCCTGTTAACACCATGTTTGTTTACACATATTTGGGTGTTAAGTTCTAGCATATGTTTGTGGATATTATACAAGGTGAGATCAACATTACAAAGTTCACCATTCGATATTGATGGTTCATGGACATTATATGGGGTGAGCTCAACATTTCAGAGTTTACCATGTGATATCGCTAGTTTGTGAGTACCTTGGCCATATGGTTGCATTGTTACATATCTTTTTTCCAATGATACTTTGTTCCAGAGTTGCATTGTATGAGTGTTTGGAGATTATCTAGAGATCAATGCTCTAGGAGGACAACACATGTTGTGCTAATTTTAGTAGGTTTTTAGTTCAGGGTTCCAGATCTATCATTTCCTAGACAAAACCCACATTATCACTTTTTTCTTCTCGGTGCTTGTTAGTAAAATTAGTAGATAACTTGAGCTAATTTGATTGCAAACTTGCTGCTGTTGCAAAAGTTTGCTACAACCATCTGAATACACTATCATTCGCTGCATACATTGATCTAAAGGTGGCCTAACACACCCAGAAATTGCATACAACAATTGGATATTAATCTAGCAGATTTATGTGATATTTTCATTGTCAATTGTTGCAATTCTGAAGCATATTTGTTGCTGCTGTTACAAACTTATATTGCTTCTGTAAGACTGTTGTACTGTTGCAAATTTGTACCAGCCATAGCAAATTATCATTGTCTAGTGTCTTATGAGGTTTTGATTGCATGTTTATACTTGGAAATAATCATATAAATGCTATAAAGTGTTCTTGTTTCAGGCATGTACCTAAACATCCTCTTACCTCATCTATTTCATTGACCTAGACCAATCTTAGGTGATCAATAGAGGGGGTGGTAGGCTTGGCTAACAAACTTGTTACTTTGATCCCTTGAGGTTACTAGGGAAGCCTCCCCTGTGGTGGACCTCCTCCATCACTAAAACGAGGAGATTTCTTACTAAAGGTGACAGTGGTAGGATTTCCTGTAGTTATGCAAGATTTGGGCTACTTGTGGTGGGCTTTGCACAAGTACTAATCATGCGATAACATGATCAGAGTGGACAGGGGCACCAAGAGGCAGGTAGAGAGCAACACCATTTCAACTCCCAGGTTCGTTTGACCTAGGAGGCGGTTTGTCCCCTAGATGGGAGACCACTACAGAGTTGCGAACTTAGATCTCGAACAATTTACCCTAACAGGCAACCCTCCCTCTCTTGTTCTTGGTAGTGGGCCATCTCTTCTAGATGCTCCCCACAGAAACCCATTTCTTTTAGGGCGTTATCTATCCATAGATACTTTTCTTTGACCTCAGATGGTAGGAGGGTTGTACATTCAACATCGGAGTTGGGCAACACCCCCTTTCTTTTTTTGATTACATGCACTTGGAGCCTTGAGGCTCTTTTACTTGTACACTTTTTTAGAGCATTTATGTTTTTGGCTTTGTGTCATTGTGCCTTTAGAGCTTTAGATCTTATTGACTAGCTTTGCTTTTTACTTTTATAGGAGTGGCCTGCACACTCCCACTATCTTATTTACTGAGCAATCTTTGTGACCTACTTTTGGTTATTTGTTGGACATTAATAAACTTATCTTATTTAGCAGGTTTTCCCCATGTATCAGATTGACATTCAAATTTTGGAGGATGCACGGGAGGATGAGGAAAAAGAGATGGGCACTTTCAAAATCTTGATTCAATTATTTTTAACTGTTTCTGTTTTTAGAAACTTGATAATTTTTTAGTAGTATTGAGTTCTTGAGATGGGCACTTTTACATTTTCAAGATTCATAATTTTGGAAATTTATATTTATAGAAATTTTATCTTTCTTGAAATTTGAAAGTAGATTTGAATACTCTTTGGAGAGATGCACATGGGATTTCTCTTTGTAAAATTTGAGATATTTTGGGCCTTGGTCAAAGCCAGTCAAACATGGTCAACTTCAGGTCTAAAAATATAAATAATAAATATTGAGTTTTTAGAGCTAATTACATTTTAGGATACCTAGTTTTGAATACAACATGGGGGTGAAATTTGGTGGCTGTCAAGGACTTTGGATTTTTGGTCATATTTTTTGTGACTCAGTACCGTGTGTAGAATGTGGGTCAAATTTCATGCCATTTTGAGAAGTTTGTTTTTTGGCCAATTTTATAAGGTCCGGATCATTTTGGAGCATTTGGAGGTTCTTGGTCAGCCCACTTGAGTTGCACCTGCTTTTTTTGGAGACTCGGGTGCACTAGCCTAGAAGGTTCCAACTCTGACATGGTTGACCAAGGCGTAATGTGCATCATGTCAAGAAGATTGCTATGCCTTCTTGTGGGCCTCATCCATGCTATTCTTGGCCTAGGACAATGCACCCTATTTAGTGATTGATTTTCTATTTTTGTGATGTGCTTGGAGTTGATTTTTGCACCCTATTTAGAGTTGATTTCTAGTTCACATTATTACTATTTTTAGAGTTTTCCTAAGTTAGAATCATCGAACTATGGATACATAGGGTGCACATGAGGAGGTTTCTCATGCACTATTGTTGGTCTCATCCATTTTTTGCCAAAGTTCTTTTGTGTTTTCATCCCATTCTTTTTCGTTTGAGTGAGTGTGAAAGAGAATCATTCAGTGAGAGGTAGAGGTCATTTTCATCCTATTCATGTGATTCCTTCCTTGGACTTGGTGAGAGAAGGTGCTTTAGAAGCGATTTGACGTCCCTTTGAGTGCTTTGAAGTTGAAGCCAATACCCCCAAACCTTTTAGTATTCGCAGCTTTGGAATAAAGCTACCATCTTATTTGGCAATTAAATCTCATTTATTGATGTGTTGATTGCTTTTCTTGAATTTTTTGAATCAATTGACATTGGGAATCACCTTGCTCAATTGATTTTGTACTCCATTCATGGAATTCAAAGCACTACGATCACAAACATAATTTTTTTAGCTGTAAGTTTTTTTGTTTTTTATATATTTACTACAGATCCGTGCTTCAACAACACTGATTTGAGGTGAATTGGAGGCATATTTGCATGGATTGTGTTATCGCAGGATTTGTAGTTGTGCAAATCCCAACACAAGATTACCAAATTTTGCGTAACTACATGATTTCCTACCACTGTCACCTTAGTAAGAGGTCCCCACGTTTTAGTGATGGAGGAGGTCCACCACAGGGGAGGCTTCTCCAGTGACCTCAAGGGATCAAAGTAGCAAGTATTGTAGCCAAGCCTACCGTCCCCTCTCTTGATCACCTAAGTCAAAAGCCTATGTCTGTGAACTTGATGAGGTAGAAGTTATTTCGAGTACCTGCCTGGAGCAAGAGGAAATTATAGCATGTGTATAAGATTTCCAAGTACCAATATGCAGTTAACACATCAGAAGACAATAGACAATGAAAAGTGATCAAGCTGGTACAAGATTGCAATAGTGCAACAATTTACAACAACAATTATAATTTTGTAACAACAAGAAGTAAAAGAGATCAGAATTGCATGAAATCATAGTTGCAGGAAGCGCCCCCCCGCTCCACCCTCGAAACCCCGCTTCGAGCGGATTCTCCATGGAAGATTCCCTTGGAGCGAGCTTCCGAAATCCGGAAGCCTGCTTCTGGATTTCAAAAGATCGCTCCGGGGTGCAAAATGGGCGCTTCTTGCAACATTGTCTTTATCTCTGGTTATAATTCTGGTTATATATTTGGATTGAGGTCAAGTTTCTCATTGGTTTATCATCATCTCTGTAATGTCTGGCTCCAGCCTTGCTCTTTACTATTTCCAAAGGCGAATTGACACCCAAAGGAACCCAACGACCTTCCTTAAGGGGCAAAACGTCACACTCTTTTTGCAAGGGTTTCCATAACTGTCTAAATCTTTAGATAGATAAAATGACGAAGTGATGGTAGAATCCCTCCTTTGACAAACGTTTGGTGTATGTTTGTCTCAAACAACTTAGGAATTAGATCGATGTCCAATAATAGCCAACTACCTCCTTTAAAGGGTTGCGTTAGCCCTCTGTTGTCACTGTTTGAGGGTGATTTTTTACTGTCAAATCTGCAGGCTTGAGGTTAAATTGTTGTTATAATAGATGGAGATTCCATGTTGCCGATAGATTCTTTTCAGTGTAGTTGGACACATTGCAACAACATAGTAACTTCTTAGCAAAACATAAAACAATGCATTCACGTCTGTAGAAGATAAGCACATATTTTCTTAAATCCCTTAGCCAAGATGTTGGAAAATAACACTTGGGAAGCTCCATGGGGCGCTTCATTACTTTACATGTCAGTGTATAGATGATAGATTCATAGCACTTAACAACTAGACTCTAGAGTCTAGCACAGTTTAAACTTTATTGTTTTGGACCTTTCGATCTCATAATTCAATGTAGATGGCCTATTTTGTAATCATAACTATTTGGTCATGACTCATGTTATTGTTGACAATTGCTAGATGACTGATTTCATTCCATAACTTAATGGTCTACTTTCTATTATATGGCTTAAATTTTTTTATGTTGGAAACGTAAGTTTGTAATTGCTAGATTCTAGATGGTTGATGCTCGAATGATTAATCATTGATGTACTATTACTTACTACTATGGATTCCATTTTAATGTTACAATGTACAAATATGCATGTTTTCATACATTCTGCAACTAATTTGTCTTTTTGCATGTTTTTTAATATAAACGCAATATATATATATATATATATATATAATATGCTCTAGGGATGCTTCGCTCTTGAGGATTTTTTGAAAATGATGCTCCCGACGCTCCGCTACCTAAAAACGCTCCCGCTCCGCTCCCGCTCCGCTTCGACAACATTGCATGAAATAACAAGGAAAACTTAGCATATATCCCATAGATCGATATCCCATTACTCCAAGCAAATTCTGAGTATGTTAGCTAGTTGTTAGAATGATGTATGCAACGAATTAGAGTGAATTAGATGGCTGTGACAATGTTTTGCAACAACAACAATAAAATTAGTGAATTAGCTTAGGTTAGAGCTAGCAAAGTTAGTAAAAAGCTTTAGAGAATGAGAATAGAGAGTTGTTTGATCACTATCTTCATAAGAGAGCAAGTAGACTAGTGCCTTTAGGGTTATGGAGTCCTTTATAACAACAATACAATTTGTTGTAGAAAATGATAATAACAGGATACAAGAGGTAGGGTTTGAAATCTAAGGTGCTAGCACAATAGGGTTTTAGATTTCAAGCCTTAAAGAGAAAGGTTGCTAGAGTGCAAGCACTTTTGGGCTCTAGCAACTTTTTCTCCCTTAAGTTCTTGAAGCAAACAATAATCAAGAGTCTAGAACAATGTTACCAGAACCGAACCGGTCATTGAACCGGTTGACCCCAAAAACCGGAACCGAATCGGAACCGGTCACTAAAAATACATAAAATATTCAAATTTTTGAAAAACAAATACATATTCATGTGCATCCATGTGAATCTTTGTCTTTCCCTTCAACCACTCTTCTCTCTGCCCAGTGCCTACAAATAAGACAGAGGTTGGTGTGCATCTACACCACTAAGTCACTTGACACGATGACAAAGAGAAGAGTTCAACAGAAGAATTTATACTTGAGTGAAGTGTACATTTTTACTGGGGTCGTGATAGAAGAGTTCAACAATCAATGCCACTGACATCGAGGTACATAAAGGGTATGGTGCCCTTGATTAAATGTCAGTTTCATACCCTCTTACATGATAGAATCCAATGGAAACATTGCAATCCTGCGAATCTTGAAATCCTGAAAACCGTTAAGTCTGCTGAATTTTGAATGGGACCTAAAATTCTACTTTCTCCATATGAAGTCCAATGAGGTTGGAACCAGTCTCAAACATCCTGAAACAATTAATGGTAATGTTAAAAATTTAAGTAAAAGGATGAAAATGAAAGAGAAAGGAGAATGTCACTTTTACTTACTCAAGAGAAGCCAAATGGGTAGTGTGAGTGAAAGAGAGGGGGTGGGGTTGGCTTTATAGCTTCATTAGGGGCTCTAGACAATTCTAGAAGCTTTCCATGCATGCCCCTAACCCTAATTTTTTAAAAAAATTAAAAATTCCCTCACTTTTCTGGCCGCGGGCCTCATTGGCAAAAAAAAACTGGTTCTGTACGGAATCGACCGGTTCAGGCAAAAAAAACCGGTTCCATACGGAACCGGCCGGTTCAGGCAAGAAACCGGTCGGTTTCGTACGGAACCGGTCTGAAGCGGTTCAGGGGGCCGGTTTGAACCGGTCTGGGCTTGGAACCGGTCGGACCGGCCGGTTTTACTGGTTCCGGTTCGGTTCTGGTAACACTGGTCTAGAATCAAACTCCTAAAGTGCTAGCACTTTAGGGCTTTCGGAGTTTAAACCCTAGGTTGTATTTCCTTCACAAATTATGGATGAAATTAGCCTTATGGGAGGAGGAAGCACTTATGCTCCTCTTTTAGGGTTTTGCCAAGCAAGATTATTCAATATGAACAAGTAAAATTTACCATAAGCATTCAACAACATGAAATGAAATTGTAGAATTCTACTTCACGAAGATTTGACAAGAATAAACCCCAATTTCAACAAATTTATCCAAAAATCAGCAAAGAAAGCTCCACACTTGTCCTCCAAAAGATAGCACATGAGTAAAAAAGCCAATAACCTCAAAAATAGCAAAAATTTCAGACCTCTCTCTCACTTGTGTGAGGAAAGAATGATGAATAAAAGAGTCTTGGCTAGCCATATTTATATGGGAAACCCTAGCCACCAAAAGACTCCAACCAAAAGTCATGTCTTTACACAAGAGAGTCGACTTCTTAATTTTCCATTCAATTTTACGAAAAATGAATTTTGCACAAGATAAAACCCTAAGAGGGTGACGTCATGCCCCTTTAGGGTGATGTTGAACTCTATGATGTGACGTGGAGGATGGAAATGTGGAATGTTGGGCCTCCAAAGGCCATGTGTCACTCTTTCGCGCCAAGGTCAATATCAAATGCCTCTTCCCGTCAAATCAACATGTGATCCATCAAACCCTAGCCCCTAGGTGACATCAGGGTCTAGAAGGGTGACGTTTAGGCCTCCAAAGGCCATCGTCCAAGTGGAGAAGGGTGGAGCCTCATCATCTAGTCATGCCAAGATGCCTCCAAAGGTAATGTCCTCCATCATCAAGGTGCAATGCCCCTCATCAAGTGATGCCCTAGACGTGGGGTCTAGCATCCATCCCGTGAGCAAAGTCTTGTAAAAACAAATAAGTACGCCCTCCAAGGGCTCACATGTCACAATATCATGCCAAGTAAGCCATATCTAATACAAGAACCACCCAAACATGTGCATCAAACCCCACTTTTCAAACTAAACAAATGCTCAAAGACCTTATAAGTTTTGCCCAATTTAGGTATGGGAGGGGAGTCATGGTGTCCTATTTGGTAAGCCGATCCCCATGTCAAGGGATGTTTCCCTAGAGGAACCTATCTAAGTCATGTAGTGAGTGTGAGGTGGATTTGGGGCAAGACTTCTCGGTATGGGGTTCTTGACATACAAGGGTTCGTATTGTCTCATGTATGGGTGCCTTTGTAGAGGGTGTGCCACACCTTCGTTTGCAATGCAACCTTTTTCTAAGCCCTTGCCATTTAATTTATTAGAGTCCGAACATTGAGTGCTATGTGCTATGGAAAGTAAAGAGCACTGCAATGCCACTTGAAGCTAGGAATGCATTGAGTGCCATATACAATGGAAATTAAAAGACACCACAAATACATTCCCTCAACAAGTGGGACATTTATTATTATGTGTTTAGAAGGTCCTTGAATTTTATGGAGCAACATTTCATTGCTTTCAAGACCTTAGGGCGAGCTTCTAGAAGGATAATGATTGGCTTTTATCTTTTGCCAGCTACAACACCTTTGAGCCTTTAGCCCCTTCTTCTCATGAAATGAGGTACAATCCCTTCTTGGGTCAATGAATCCAAAAACCCAAAAGATGAGGAGACATAAGGGAAAGAAGGATGGAAAGTGGTAAGTATGAGTGGGAATGGTACGATGACCCTTCAAAGAACTATCTAGTAGCAACCCTTTTCTCGAGGGTGACCTACTTACTAGGAAACCATGTCACTCACCCAGGTGAAACTAGGCAAATGGTATAATTTCCAAGCAAATGTTCCATAATCAAGAAAGGATTCTTTGCAACATGCTCAAATGCTTCAAATATTAAAATGATACTCACCATGATACCAGACTTGTTACCTCATGAAGGAAGACCTGCTATCTTCTTGGACCTAGCCGATGTAGTGGATGCTACTTCGCTGTTGGTGATGAAAGATGAGGCAAGTTTGAAAAGGAGGGGCCTTGCGGGCTCTACTAGTCAACCTGACTCTCGACACTCCATGTCTACTACTTGTGGGTGTGGAGACATGATCTCCTTAGTTACCCCTACCCTGGGGGTAACAAATTGCAAGGCATAATTGATTATTTTTTAAGTGTAGATCAAGTTTCAACATTTTAGCTTGTTGTTCGGATTGACTTAGCATTGATTTTATTTCTGATTTTGACATAACATCAACTTAATTTGCAATTTGGAAGAGTATTTTATTTCCTAGGATTATATTTTATCTCTAGATTATATAGGGATTCCCCCTTGAGGCTAACAAGCACTAGCTCAAAGTGTAGAGGGATTATATGAGGTGACATTGACACATTCCCTAGTTACCTTTTAATGAAATGGTTTTGAGTGTTAACATTTTGGTGCCATTGCCGGAGATTGAACCTAGGTGACTTGCATGACATGTGTGAATACTCACCACTATACTACAATGACTTTGTAACTCTTCCAGTGTCCAGTGTGGCATTGTTACCGAAGAATGAGCTAGGTTTCTGGAGATTTGTAACATTGGGATACACAACATTGGTGAGTATTATATACTATAAATTTTTAATATTCACGTGGAAACCCTATTGATGAGGGATTGAGATATTGTATACATATGAGATGGAGACATGCTAGTGTAGGGCTCATGAAGCTACAACATTTTTCAAAGATTCTTTAAGGAGGCTTATGAAGCGCTAGATGAGGAGCATTATGAAACTAAAGAAGCTCAGGAGCCATATGAGGACTTTTAGGTTGATAAAAAGGAAGATGATCATAAGGGAGAATCAGATTTAGAGCATGAATTGTTGACCCTTTGTAGTATGAATTTCAGATTTGAAGAGGAGAATCAACAAATCAGCTGTGAAGAGTTGAATCAGGAAGAGTGTTTCTTGCTCCTCTCATGGATGTTGTTGATTCAAGTAGAGCCACATTAAGAGCTTCTTGATGCTTTGGAAATTAGCGAGTATATGCCTTCCTTCAATTGTTTTGATCACTAGGAGGAAGAGGTGGATCATGGGAGGGTTTATGCACCTCATGTTTCTGATGATTGGTAATTTGAAGGTACTATTTATGACACTAATCATGAGGAAGATGAGATGAATTTGTAGGTGATATTTCCGCCAGTAGTTGAAGTTTTGAGCAACACAAAAAGTGCATTGATTTGCATGAGGGACAACTCTTGTTCGTTGTTGCTAATTTTTCCAAACAATAGGTGGGGTATCCTCTGATTGTTGCTGATTTTTTGAACAACGGGAAGAATTGGCAATGATTCCTCAATCTAATTTTATTTGAAGTCTCCATTTTTGAGTTAAATCATTATCCAAATTTAGTTAGTTATGTTGATCTAGTTGAGCAGTATATGGAAGACTTGTTTCAAAGGTTATGACAACGGAGTCTTTGGTTTTTGTCATTCTTTCTGGGTAAAAATCATGCATGTCCTAAATTGCATAATTAGTGATACTTGGTTCTTTTGTTTTCTCTTATCTTTGAGCAATTGTGGACACATGTTTGAATTCATAGATTTCGTGGTGGGCTTCACTGGAGGTTTAATTACATAAACAAGTTTTGCATAGCCAACTATGTGCACGATTTCTAGTAGTTTCTACTCTTAGAAACATGATCTTTTTCAGCAAACGATGTCAGTTTTGGGAAACCAGTATTGAGTTATCTAGATGGCCAATTTTAAATTTTCAAGATTCACAATCTTGGAAAATTTATATTTTTAGAAATTGTAGCTTTCTCGAAATCTGAAAGTATATTTGGATACCCTTTGGAAAGACGAGTTTGGGGTTCTAGTTTTGTGAAGTTATGAGATATTTTGGGCCGTGGTCAAAGCCAATGAAACTTGGTCAGTGCGAGGTTTAAAAATAAGAATTTTGAGTTTTTAGACATACTTACATTTTCAGATAACCGATATTGAGTACTTAGTGGGGGTGAAATTTGCTGGTGATCAAACACTATGGATTTTGCTCTATTTTTAGCCATGGAAATTCTTTGGGATTTGGTGATTATTTTTGAAGAGTCAGTAATGCATATAGCATGTGGCTCAAATTTAATGCCATTTTGAGCGGTGTGGGTTCTGGCCAATTTTATGGGGTCCAGATCATTTTGGATCATTCTTGGAGGTTCTTGGTGGGCCCCAATTGAGATGCGCTTGTTAATTTTGTAGATTTTCTGAGGTCCTATGAGGCTGCCAATTAAGGTCTGTCTTTGACCTTAGTCTGGCTCTAAGTTTCAACTCTGTGGCTGTCCCTTGCTGCTGTTTTAGGACAGCAAACAGTCAGAAACTTTCAGCTCAATATTTTGATGGTTAAGTGTCCTTTTGAGGTGCCCTTGCAAGTTTTTTCTTTACTCAATGTTAGCACATGCAATATACGTCAAAACAAATAACACTACCTCTAGATCTTTTAACTTTAAAATGCTGATCTACACTTCTAAGCATGCATGAAATTGACAGAATTAATTATTTAAAAGGCAGAATTAATTATTTAAGTGTAAATCAGTGTTGTCGCTTGCTGTCTGAATTTATTTTACACCGATTTTACTTTTGATTTTGACATAACAAGTTATTTTCTCAGTGTGGAAGTGTATTTTGTTTCCCAATGTTATCTTTTATTTCTATGTTGCATATGGATTCCCCCGAGGCTAGAAAGCACTAGCTCAAAATGAAAAGGGATCGTGTGAGGTGACATTGGGACATTCCCTAGTTACCTTTTAAGTTTAACCAAACGGCTAACAGTGCTAAAGACTACAATGAACTCTGTTATTGAGGGATCTGTTTCAGCAACCTCTCTCTCTCTTTGCCCTCAAACTTGTATCAGAAACTGAACCAATGCAAATTATTGGATATTGAAATTGTAAGGTTTAGGATGAGCAAAAAATTTAAAGCATAAAAGGTTTGGAGCTAAGACAGACTTAGATCGAGTCCCAAGTAAGGGAGATAGTTGTTTACAAGGGAGAAGATGACTAATAATGACGTCTGGCCACCAACCTGGTGAATATCGCAGCAAGGATGATTTTGGAGGGAATTTGCTGCAGGACGACATTTGGTTGAGGGTGAGCCAATGAAATCATATGTGAGAGCTCTAGAATACATAAAATGCAATAAATTTGATTGTTGGTAACAAGCATGTTGAGTCTAATTGGCAAACATAAAGATTTGATGACGGGTTGACACATTCACCCTGTGAACAAGCTGATAAATCAATGAGAACCTCATATTTAGTACCTTGTTCTATGGAAGAAACAATTGCAGCAAACGGTTGCCTAGGTTGTGGTAGATGGCATGGGTACCATAAGGATACTTATTTCAAAGTCTTGGTGAGTGTTAATGCTGGTTACGTAGGCGCATTGATACAAGTGTTGATGCTAAGATTGAAGGACCATGCACTTAGGGTGCTAATTTTTTTAAGGTTGGGGGAGTGTTTGGAAAGACTTTATGTGTAAACCTATTATTAATCATTTCTATATACATCCATCTATTTTTAGTAAATGCATAATTAGTTATGTAGTTCAAATACCTATAGCCATCAACTAAATGTCAAAACAGGGTAAGAGACAGATTAGATAAGATGATTAGATAAGATAATTTTATTAATGTCCAACAAATCATCACAAAAGTAGGTCAATGGGAACTTTGCTAGGGTCTACTATTCTTTGTATCTTAAATGGTTATATGTTGCTTTGCAAAATATACGTTGACAAACCATATGCTGTTTCAAGTTTGTCATTCCATAGAAACTTCTAGGAGCATATATGGGAAATGTATCCAACATGAAGCACAGAAGGAATGTGTAAATGAGCAGAAAGAGAGGGTGAAAATTGAGTCATCTTGGAAGTGCGCAGGAAAGGAATGAGTGTTGCAAAGAGAGAGCAAATTGCATGGAGAGAAATGTGGCCTTAAAGGAATGAGTAGGGTCAAGTTGGTAGAAAAGTAAATTGGTGCAAGTATGATAGGGAGGTCTCACAGTTTAGATAAAATAACATAAGATAATTTTATTTATGTCTAACAATTGAACACAAAAGTAGGTCAATGGGACTAAAGAGTACCACTAGTGTACCCAAAGTGGGAGTGTTGTAGTAGCGCCTAGATCTAAGCTAACAACAATTACTAATGATATAAAGATCTACTATGAAAGAAAATGAGTACAATAGTGAGAACATCATTAAGGAGAGCATGTTAGGTGTAGTTGAAGTGGGGGGGTTGAGGCTAAAAGAGAGGGGAGGGAAGTCTCCTCTGACTCCAAATTCATTGTAAGGGGCTTAATACTCTCCTTGATAAGGTCGTCTAGAAAATAGTTGGGAGTTGGGACTGAAGGGGCTTTGTTGCATAAACCTAGGTGGGATCTTGGGGTGCACACTAGCGTGAAGAGCCCTGCTTAGGGCATGAGGAGGGGGGTGGGGGAAGAAACTTTGAATCAATATTGTTTGTTTGACAAAGCGTGGGGGTTGGTGCTATGGAATAAGGGGAGTTTGTCTTTGTCTTTGGTTTTGGGATATTGTGATATCTGAATCGAGGTCTTGGAAGAAAGCTCCTTGAAAGAGTGTTGGAAGAAAGATGCCTCATGAAGGGGAAGGGGGTTGAGAAGCGGTTTAGGCCCTCACTGATTTGATAGCTAAAGAAGTTTGAATTTTTGGCTGTCATTTCCGGTCTTAAGTGTGATGGATAATATGGAAGAAGGAAGTGATCCTCCTAGAAGACTTTGGATAGGGACGATTGTGTAGGGCCTGTGATCTAAAATCAAGAACCTCCCTCATAAAAAGAGCTAGACACCTTTGATTTGGCTACTGTAAGAATGTAGAGAGGGACCCATTTGAATCTCGATAAAGGTAGTAGAACCTCCCCCGTATCTCATCATAGTAAATAGGGCATAAGAAGATGAGGTGATCCTCCTACTCTTTTGCCTATAGATGGCAAAGCTGGTAGATCTTGTCAAGACAAGGAAGATGATGATTTGTTTTGACCTGAAGTTGATGCGAACCGACGTTGAATTGGCCAAAGGGGATCCTAAGGGCATGCATCTAGTGCCTACGCATATATGTGGGTTGAAGAATGAGTCCATCTCATAGGTAGATGAAGTGCTCCTGGTAGAAGGCCATCTTAGAGCTCATACATGGGTATTATGTGTTTATGTTTGTGGACACATGCACATTTAAATGTTAAGTATTTGTGTATGTATACACATCCACATATGCAGGCTATGCATGTGCGTTGATCAATGTGAAACTACATATACATCTTACACACCTTCCTTATGCATCTTAGCTACATATACAATTGATTGTCTTCCTCCCCCAAGGGACTTCAAGCAATTGGATTGTCACCAACGTTTGTGATCCCAATCTCATTAATACTAAGGTCATGACTTTCAGTACCAACAAGAAATATTTGGAAGATTTTCACTTCTCTTTTTGTGGGGGAAAAGTGGAGGCAATGACAATTGACACATTTTGAGGGTCCAATTCACGGGCCCTTGGTTCACTGTGAAGCTCGCTTTACAACCTTGGCTCTGCAAAGAGTATGCGTCCCCAAACTTGCTCGAGCAACAATGTTTCTAGTTGCATTTTCAGGGCATCTCTACAAGAATGTACCTTTTTGACACCATCATCAAACCCACAATTCTTCGAGGGGCCAATGTTTGGGGTTTGTTTCTGTCCTCTTCAGATTGGGCATGTGTTGAGAGGGTGCTGTCTATCATGCTCCAATGTATGATCCGTTGCTCATGTCATTGTCCAAGCTTAGTTTGGGGTCCATCCTTTATGATGCTTGGATAACATTTTTTTATTCGTTTTCTTCCTTCATAGGATCCATACTCCAGGGGACTCTACTTCTGGCTGAGATAGATACTCCTTTCTCTGCCTTTTCTCTTCTTGTTCTTCTGCCTATACTTCTACTAGTATTTGCAGTTATGGTGTCACTGTTGTGCTAGGGCCTTGTGCGTCTTAGGGTTTTCCTCTTCCACTTTACCTAGATATGACTATTATTTTTTTGTTAACTTTTAAGCATCTAGGAGTGTTCTAGATACTCCCACAGTCTATTGACGACAAATTGTACTCTATAGTTCCATAGACCTTTTTCTTGGTCATTTGTTGGACATCAACAAAATAATCTTATCTTTATATCAATGCGCACCTACTTATATAACCCTGCTATTTTAGTTTAGTAATGTTGTTGCAAATAAAGATAGTCATTACTTCATATTTCAGGGTCTGTAATTTTGACATCTATTAACCCTTACCTGATGTAATTGTCAGGAAGTGTTCCTTCTCCCCAAAGCTTGGGTCCTCCACCTGTGCCAAGGAAACGAGCACGGAGAGCTGTACCAGTTTTATTGCCACCTATGATTGAAGGTCTCTGTAATATTCTCTCTTTGGGTTTTAGCTGTGTATTGAGTTCATGTTTCACCATTGCCATTGATGCAGATTAATTCTGTTTCTTTCCTAAGTTTAGAATGACCTAGATTTTCTTCTTTGCTTCTAGTCATTGTACCTACATGCACGCTAAAAGACAATAAGAAAATACATGCTATCCCTTTTATTATATATTTTACAGGAAATATCTCTTCTGGAAGTTCAATCCCTTCCTCGGCACAAAGAAAACCGGAAGCAAGACGTGCTGGTGTTGTGATGCAACCTATGAGTCAAGGTACCCAAATTTTTTATTTCGGTATGTAGAAGTGTTAATAATTTATATTCTTCAGTAAGGTATGCAGAATTTCTTTTTGTAGGGCCTGCATTTTTTACCTACAATTAACAGCCCATCTGGGTCACCTATGAGGAAACCAGGAATATATCCATTAGCACCGTCAAAATTTTTTCCTTCACACCATGGGGGTGTGCATGGTAGGAAACATCTGCGTGTTGTCTAAAAGTCTTTTCTATGGATGAATAGTTATTAAATACAGGGAAATGTTGTATTGTGTAGCGCCTATAGCAGCTTCCCCAAGTAGTATTCCTTCTAGACATCATCGGAACAAGCGAAAAAGACCTGTGGCTGCATCACCAATGGTAGTTGGTCCTCCTCCTCCTCCTCAAGGTTTGCAAATATGCATTGTTTCTCATTATTCTTACAATCAAAGTCATTTTCTTTATTCAGATCTGTTAAATTTCTCAGTAAGAACAAATCTTTACTGTCCAAAAACAGCAAATGTATTCTAGCTATTGTTCAATTGTTCTGGTCAACTGGGGAAAGCTAAACATGAAGATACTTTATAGCTGATTTCTAATGTATTCTTTGTACAGATTGTGCAACACTGACTTGTGTTGAGCCACTGACAAACACTCCTCTTGCTTCACCGTGTGGCTGTGTGCTTCCTATGCAAATTGGGATTTTGCTTGGGGTGGCACCTTATGCTTTTTTCCCATTGGTTCCTGAGCTCGCTTCTGAGATAGCAGCAGGAACATATCTGAAGCAAAGTCAAGTTCGGATTATGGGAGCAAATGCAGACAATGAGTATCAGGAGAAGACATACGTGAATGTCAATTTAGTGCCACTTGAAGAAAAATTTGATACTACTACTGCTCTATTGACGTATGAAAGATTTTGGCAAAAGAAGGTGATTCTTAATGGGACCCTTTTTGGTGATTATCAAGTTACTTTTGTTCATTATCCAGGTATGGTTTTCGGATTATGCATTTTTTCATATGATGAGGCATTTGCAGTATTCTGTTCAGTTTGTATTAAGTATGTGTTTATGAGAAGGAGATTATTTTTATATTCAGGGCTTCCTCCACCACCACCTTCTCCATCTGTAAATGGAAATGTGAATGGTGGTGCCAATGGAAACAGCAGTGGCATCAATAGTGAAGAGCCACTTGGGGTTGACATAAGGAAAAAGAGTGAAAAATTGGGTGGTGGTACCATCGCTGCTGTTGCTTTATCTTCATCTGTAGCTGTGGTGATCTGTCTTGGAGCAGTTTGTTTCATGCTTTTAAAATGTAGGAACCAAAGCAAGCCAGCTCCAGCTGTTGTGCCCACATTTGCCTCATCTTTAACAAAAAGATCAGGTAGCTAATCTGAAATAATATTTTGAATTACTCAAAGAATGTCAATGACTGATGATGTTTGGCAGGGGACTTTACTTGATTGAATACATAATTTATTATATGCAGGTGGTGGTTCTATCCTCTCAAGTAGCATGGCAAGCTCAATGTCACTTTCATTTGTTTCAAGTATGGCTACCTATACAGGATCTGCAAAAATATTCACACTAGCTGAGCTTGAAAAGGCCACAGATAGATTCAATTCTCGGAACATACTTGGAGAGGGAGGCTTTGGACGTGTTTATCGTGGAGTACTGGAAGATGGAACAAAGTTAGCTGTGAAAGTTCTTAGAAGAGATGACCAGCAAGGAGGACGTGAATTTATGGCAGAAGTGGAGATGCTTAGTCGCTTGCATCATCGAAACTTGGTAAAGTTAATAGGAATTTGTACTGAAGAACATAACCGTTCTTTGGTTTATGAGCTTATCCCCAATGGCAGTGTGGAATCTCATTTACACGGTATGCTGTTTCCTCACTAAGCTGCCACTTTATATGCTTTTGCAAATGTGTTTGAAATTCATGCCTAGGATGAGTGACAATTCAAATTCAACACGTTTCTTTCAGCATAGTAGTATTGCCAAATTTGGAATTTAGCCACATGCAGGTTCAATGTAATGTTTGGATTGCAATTGTTTCACTATTTCAGACCAAGACAAAGAAACTGCTCCACTTGATTGGGATGCCCGCATGAAAATAGCACTTGGTGCAGCACGAGGGCTTGCCTATCTTCATGAAGATTCAAACCCTCGGGTTATACATCGTGATTTTAAGTCAAGCAACATTTTGCTAGAGGATGATTTTACTCCCAAAGTGTCAGATTTTGGACTTGCAAAAGTAGCTTCTGATGAAGGGAAAGGGTACATCTCGACACGGGTTATGGGAACTTTTGGGTATTTAACTGGATTCCTTTTAAGCATAATGCTTCAGATTTTTATTTCCTTATTTTCCCTAGCTTGAGGAAGAATAGGTGGTCTTTGCAATTATTGTTTGGTGTACTTTCCTTCTTTTTGTTGGAGACGTTGACTTGTAAAATTTTATGGTAAGATGGATTGACAATTCCATGTGTTTGCAGATATGTTGCTCCTGAGTACGCAATGACTGGACATCTACTTGTCAAGAGTGATGTATATAGTTATGGTGTAGTGTTACTTGAGTTGCTTTCTGGGAGGAAGCCAGTTGACATGTCTCAACCTCCTGGGCAGGAAAATCTAGTTACTTGGGCCCGCCCCTTGCTTACCACAAAGGAGGGCTTGGAGATGTTAGTAGACCCTGCTTTAAATGGCTCTTTTTTATTTGACAACATGGCAAGAGTTGCAGCCATTGCTTCAATGTGTGTCCAGCCTGAGGTCTCTCACAGGCCATTTATGGGTGAAGTTGTACAGGCCTTGAAGCTCGTTTATAATGATTCTGACACAAGCAATGGGGGTGGTTCTCAAAACTATAGTCAAGAAGAAGATGGTCCTAGTTCTGACAATGAGCTCAAGGAAGATTCTGATCAGAGATGGTGGCGTAGCACCCAATATGTACCTGATGGTACATCATTTGTAACAATTGATTACGATTCTGGTCCACTTCATGCACAGGATCTAGATACAGACAGACCACTCTCAGCATCTGCCTTGCTCTCTTCTTCTGGAAGGTTTGTCAGGGAACCATCAGGATCTTTCAGAAGGCACAGCAGCTCTGGTCCCCTGAGAACATCTAGAAATAAGCCTTGGTATAGAATCAGGGGTCTAACAGGAGGCAGCATGAGTGAGCATGGCCTCACAAGCCACTTTGGCACTGGTTTAGACATAGATGCTCATGAGCTTTGGCCCTGATACTTGCATATGTTCTAAATTCTTTCTCCTGGATATGTACATGAACTGAGCACAGCTTGTAACTTCAGGGTGCAGGCTGGAGAGAATAAGTTAGGGCTCCAATTAAATGATTGTTGGTTAAGGACGAATTTGAGCTCTGGAATAAGTTGGGCTTTTCCTTGAGCATTAGTTTAGTGATCTATTGCTACCTGATGCACGTGATTTTATTTGTTCCTTGTCTAGCAGTGACTGAAAACATCAGGATTATTGGTGCACCTGTATTTGCTCCTAGCCTCTAGTGTAGCAAATTGTCACAGTTATTGGAGCACAGTATTCACTGTCATAGTAAGGTGCCCTACTCTAGATGGATGGATTATTCAAATGTTTATTCAGCAGAAAATGATTGAATGCAAGGACAAATACTGTTGGATTTTTCTTCTCTCCGGTCTGTACTAAGAACATAATGAGCACCTGGAAATCAATGTTTGGATGGTAGCCTTGCTGTGATCAGTTTAGAGGAAAAACCTCATTTCCCAAGTCTAAAATTATCATTGAGATATGTCGGTGACAGTTTTGTTGCTATCCATTCAGCTGTTGACAATCTCTTATGCAACCTGATGAATTGGGAATGTGCTGTTTGGATCATGGTAGTGAGTGTGGTCATGCACAATTTTTAAATTTCTTACAATCAGCATCAGCTGCTGCCACTGAAATGTACTGTTAATTGTATTAATGCGAGTATATTGGACCAAGAAAGCGGCATTCCTATATGGTATAATCTGATGCTGTTGTATGTCTTTTTGTCATTTTCTAGTTCCAGGAAACTCTGGAGTGTCCAAATGATTTTGAAATTCGTAGGCAACGAGTTCAGTCCCTGGTTATGACTGAATTGTACTAGGAAGATTCTTTACATTGGCATTTGTTGCATTCTGAATGATCATTCTACTTCTGAGTTATTCTCTTAAATGTTGCCCTCTGATGATAGTCTGCTTAAACTTGGCGTGGCAGTTGGGACATCCTAGAGTTGTACAGATTTCATATTTACTCCCCAAAAAATTTAAAATTTTGGAATGAACTGAAAGGCTTTACGCGGCTTTCATACTATCTCCCCAGTTAACATGGTTCTAGTTAAACAAGCTCTTGTTTTGGTACATGGTCGGATCTGAGTTATACCATAATAGGTTTACCGAATGTGCTGGTGTCTTCTAGCACCTTCTAGCACCTTCACTCGAGTTGTTTCACAGAACTTGGAACTGGCCACGATGTATGGAAGTTGACCGAGTGTCTGAAAGGATCATCCAAACATAATTTAAAAAAAAGAATATATCCCTAGTCCTCGGTCCTTTTTATAGAAAAATGAATCATGCAATCAAGTTTCGAATACCCAATATGACTTGTATGTTCACTGCTTTTAGATGTTTTTCTTTACCTTTTTTTCCTAGCATGTATTTATTTATTTATTTGCTTCTTGTTTAAGAAGCAGGGCTTTACTAATTCATTTTGTGTTTCATTTGCTTTTGGGCTGGATTTCGAGAATATGTTTTTCTTCAACGTTAACATGGAAGGAGAATGAAAAATTATCGAGCTTTATTTAATCAACTTTTATGAATTTCTTTAAATAGTTCAAATGAATAAATTAGGGGCAGCTCCCTTTAAATAGTCCACATGAATAGACTAGGGGAAGCTCCCTTTAAATAGTCCACATGACTCGTGGATAAATTAGGGGCAGTTCCCTTTAAATAGTCCACTTTATTTTTTTTGATCATCTTTTAAAGTCAGTCTTTTTCAAGTTCTATTTTGATCATCTTTTAAAGTCACCGTCTTTTTCAAGTTCTAGGGTGTTTTGCTTTGAATTAGGATCAATTGATGCTTTTCCAAACCTATCAAAGGGTGCAGGTGCCTCTGCTCTTTTATTCTAACTTCCATAAAAAAACTTAAAAATCAATCTTGAATCAAATACTTAGTTATTAGGTGGAAAGAATGTGGGTACTAGAGAAGAGTTTGTAGTCTAGATTTAACAAGAAGTGAACTTTTATCAAAAGAGCTTAAAGATCAATCTTCAAGCAATACACTAAGTGTTAAATTTATAAGCAGCTGCGAGAGCCATTTCTCCGAGAGGATGGCTAAGACCCTAGACGAGATTTAGGGCCTCCAGTGCACTCCTGGGGTACTTGGTCTGGGACCAAACAGTGAGTGCCATGACAAAAGACCCTTGTTAGGGCCCCCAGTATACGACTGGGGTTCTTGGTCTGGGACCAAGTAGTAAAGACCCCTGAGAGGGCCCCCAGTATAGGACTGGGGTTCTTGGTCTGGGACCAAGCAGATAAAAGCCCCTAGATATGTCTAGGGCCCCTGGACATGGTCCAGGGTACCCATGCCTGGGGCATGGGTTTCTTGGTTTGGGACCAAGCAGCTAAA
>JASDQU010373901.1:0-15102 GCA_032191745.1 Picea mariana | reverse complement strand
AACTTTTTGTTTTGAAATTTTGAATAAAATAGTTATGGTCACAATATTAAACTTATCCAAATGAAGTTTGAATTCATTAATACTTTTTACTAATGTTGAAGAAAAATAGTATTATTGAGTCATAAATTGTCAAAAGCTTTACATTAATTTATAAATATTTAATTATTGTACTAACAGATACATTTCTAGCCCGGTGGGTTAGCTCAAGTGGTTGAGTGTTGTGAATTGCAAGCAGGAGGTTATGAGGTCAAGTCCCCAAGATAGTTCCCTATGTGAATATTGGGCCTCACTTGATGTCCTCGTCGAGTTAGGTTTCCAAAAATGAAAATAGTCGGTTTACCTCCTGTACCATCCTTGAAATGAGGGAAAGTACCTAGAGGGTTTCCCGAGATGTTTATTCCATAAAAAAACACTAACAAATGCATTGTTATATTAATCTATCTATCATTTACTTAAACAATTTCTTCTGAGCCACTTAGATCACAATGAAATGTTAACATCGCTAAGTACTTTCTAAATATGAATCCAACTATATAAAGTGCGACAGAGTTTGAGGGGGAATATCTCCTCGTCTACTTAGACAACCCTTTGGAGTAGTTAGAATTTTTTGTCACTTATAAGATTTATCAGAGGAACGAAGAGACAACACCTTGGGGCGTTTTTAACCTTAGAGAGAAGGTGTAGGAGAAGTATAGGTTAGTGGATCCAATAGAAATCATATTTGGATCACATGGAGGTGTTAAAGATTTAAATGTAGACACAATGTGGTCAATGATATGGACTTGGAGTTTAAATATCCTATCAAGGGAAGTCCACCCAAGGAGTGTAGAGTAAATATAATTTGTCATCCCTATCACATGACAGATGTCAAAGATTAAAACTTAGAAGAAGGTTTGTATTCTAACCTTCGTAGGGATTCTTCTCAATCGATCAAGAAGTTTTTTTTAAATCAAGGTCAATTCAAGGAGGCCAAAGGAATAGGGTTTGTTGGGAAAAATCTAAATCTAGAATTACTGAGTGATTATGGGGGGATGGAAGAAGATGGAAGTGTACAAAAAGAAGAAAAGAGTTGGTGAAGATGGTGATAGGGGAGGACATCTACCTAGAGAAGATTTTAAATTTAAGGGGAAGGCCCTAATATGTAGGTTTCATGGAAGGAAAATACTAGCAAAAGTTTCCTTGAATGAGTGGTCAAGGTTTCAGTGGAATCTGGTGCTAGGGTACTCTCCCAAGTTTCACGTAATGCCTAGGGGAAGTTTAGGGTTTATTATTTTACTCAAGGAAGACACTGCAAAGATGTTAGGGAAATAATGGTATTGGGGTTTGATTATCTTAGTAGTGTCAATATGGGATGCATGCTTTCACCCATGCTCATAACCAATCTCATAGTGTCCTATGTGGGTAAAGCTACTCGACCTCCCACTTGAGCGTTGGTCTAATAAGTTTATGAAAAGAATTGGAGAAACGTAGGGTCTCCACTTAGTGAACCTATGACATAGCATGTGCATTCATGGGATATTGAACCCCCCTCCCAAAACATCTTTCCAATAAATAAATAAAACCTCTTTCTACTAGATATCCCTTATGTTTACTAGATACCTCTTTTTATACCTTGCATCCCCCCCCCAAAATACCTACAATATATTTACTCCATTTTTCATAATTTAAAAACCCCCTTTATGAATGGACGTGATAAGAAATTGATCAACAAGGTGAAGCCCCCATGTGGAGAAAATATAGGGAAGACTTGTGTTGATCACTTTTTCATTCATCAAAGTTGTAGTATTTTTACATCATATTTCCCTTTCTTGTATATCCTATACTTAGCATTTTTTTCTTTTATTTGCCCATAGTTACCATAACACTACAAACCCACAATCTCCCAAGTCTCTAAACATCAACACTTAACCTTTTTTCTATTTTCTTTTTCCATACTTAGTCGTTTTTTTGTTTGCGGGAGTCATATTGTGAGATATAACGAGTGGATCTATGAGTAATCGATTGACATCTGGAATATATTAAACTGGAGTAGTAAATTATGGCCCTGAATATGGCTATCAAACTAGAGGATCAACTTCTGCTACCTATGGTTATTCTAGTTATGGATATTCTTCCTATAACCTTTCTCATGTTTAATGCCTTGCGTCCTTTATCTTTGTTACTACTCTTAGCTACAATGCTTACTATGTTCCTACTTATGGGTTTGCTACTAGATCTTCCACTAGTATTGATGCCTTTACTCTTAGCTATGCTCTTTATTCTCTATTCTATGCTTTAGTTGCCTCTACCTTTACACCTACCCTTGTCACCTATGTTACTGGATATATTAGTGCTATTGATATCGATGCTTAAATTAATCTCATCGGTGCTACTTATTTAATTACTAGTGTTATAGGTGGATAAGCTAAGTCAAATAGATCATAATCAAGAGCTTCAACCCTTGCTTCTTCCTTTGACACTTATGGATCAATAGGATAAAGTACTCATGATTATGGATATGGGTCTAGATCCAGATATATTTTACTATTTATAATTGGAACTGCTACTAGTAATGCACATGCCTTTGTTACTATGGGTGCTACTGAAACTACTTCTTTAGGATTTATTACTAGGGACATAGCTGTCAGATATACTACCATTTATTTAGCCATAGCCTTTGTCTCTGCATGATATATTTAGGGGTGGATACCATTATGTAGTATTCAATACCAATCTTCGCAGATCTACACCATGTAGGAGCTTCGAATTGCAGATCCAATATTACGCCTAATTATCCCACCCACTCGTCTCCCAACACCCAACAACTCAACATTGATTTGTTGCACCAAGGTTGGTCATCAATAGCCATTGTTAACCCCATTTTGTGGGATAAATAAGGATATGATGTATCGAGGCCCTCAGGTTGTAGACATGGAGTACTGAGAGACAACTTGACCAACAATGTCCACTTGCACAAATGGAGACCCACCTCACCACCATGCTCCAGGTTAATCATGATGGTATCCACCACATCAAATGGCCTCCAAAATACATTGGGTCTTGATCCATGAGGTACAAGTTAGTTATTATGGTGAGTGGCATTTCAATATTTGAGGCATTTGAGTTTGTTACATCTATTACTACTTTTGATTATGTGACATTTTATTGGACATTGTGCTCTTTGCCATGTTTCACCTTGGTGGTTGACATTGCGCCCTAGTAAGTGGGTCAACCTCAGGGATAAGTATGCTACCGAAAGGTCCTTTTGATGATTCATCGTGTCATTCTCGACCATAATTTCCACTTTCCACACTTCACCCCCTGATCCAGGATCTTTTCGTCTGGTGACTTATTAAAGAATTGTATTAAATGAGCATAAACTGCAGTGTACCATAAAGAAGGAAAAAATGAAAAGGGAACATACATAAGCATGCAATATGAACAAAAATAAATTGATAATGGAGTTCTTCCCTGGTAGACTATGTCTCCGGGTCCTGCTCTCAAATGGGTAGGCCTTTTTATTAACTCCATAAAAGAATTGGGGAAAATACATAAGCATACCTCATTCTGGAGTTAAGCTACAAAATCTTTGCTCAGATTAGAAAACTTACATCACCACTGCGTTCGTGGCGTTGAGTTACCTAAAAATGAATGTCTCCATGCCTCGATCTGAGTCTGGCACTTTTAGGCTCAAGAGACACCCCTTCCTCGATTTTTGTGCCCTTCTCCTGCAATAAATGACTGGACTGTCTTGAAAATCATTCCCAGTCCCAAAATCCATGCCTTGGTATTTCCTCCCCTCTATCATGTACATTGGAAGAGGCCCCTTTTTATACAAAATGTGGGTGGTTATGAAGTAATGAGGTGTTTGGCGTAGTGGTTATTAGAGGCTATATTAAGGCGTGGGCTAGCGGAGGTCCTGGGATCAAGTCCGTGGGCCTCCCCTTTTAATGTGTGGTTATAATTTTTTTTTTGGTGGGATTTCTAAATATGGTGGAGATTCTGGCAGTGGTTTTAGGCGACGACTATATTTTGCGGCTGGAGGAATATGCCCCCAATCTGGTGAAACTGCCACCAGATTTGGTAGGTCATATATATATATATAACAATCTGGTTGTTGGTTGTCATTGGGAATTTTCCCACTACCACGTGGCAGCCCATGACTGGGCCACATGGCAGCCAATCATTGGCCCACTTCACCTCTTTTGCATGGTGATCCTTCCACGTCACCTTCCTTCCATGTCACCCTACCATGTGTCATACAGATGCCACATCACCCTGCCATGTACTGTACAAATTCCACATCACCCTGCCAAGTAGTGTATGGATGCCACGTGTCCTGTACGGATTCCATGTCACCCTGCCATGTAGTGTATGTATACCACATGTCATATATGGATTTCCACGTGGAAAATTTATTGGTCCACATGTCGGCCCAAAAATTCCAAAAATGAGTGACACGTGGCAGCCTCTCATGCTGCCACACCATCATGTTGACTTCATGTTGACGTTAGCATGGCACATGTCACCCTCTACGCTTTCCATGTATGTTGTACAAATAATGACATCATCTATACTGATGCTGACATCAATAGTACGAATGCTGACTCATCCTTGTTGACTAGGCTAGGTTGACCAAAACTTTGACTGTGAATATATTTCGATCTGTAACTCCATTTGATGAGTTGTTTGCACCATTAGAAATCTTGTGACGCGCTATTCGCAATCATGCCATTTTCAATGAGTTTTGGGAACTTTGAATTTTTTTCCTTTCTCTGTCTACTGAAACCATTCTGAGTGTCCTGAGTTGCCTCTGTGAGTTCTGAGTTGTTCTTATCCTTCTTTTGATCCTTTTTGGATCACGCCTTCCCACTGAGAGATTTTTGGACCACCAAAATATTTCATTAATCAACTGGTAAGTGAGGGAAGAGTCCCCTCACTTTTTCCTTCTCAATCCACTTTTCCTTGCTTAGATGTGTTCCCTTTAAGACTACTTGAAGATAACCAACATCACCCCTGCGTGAATTCCCCATCCTTTTGTCCAAGATGATATATTCCTGTAACTCATCCAAGTACTCAGGTGCAAACTCATCAACTGAAGGTATTGAAACTTCCTCATCCTGATTCATGATCATGGGAGGCTCAAAAAGTTTCAAGTTCTCTACGTTCACAATCGAGTAAATTTGCATATAAGGTGGAAGATCTAAATGAAAATCAATAGTGTCTATTTTCTGTAGGATAGTGAAGCTGGGTCCATATCGGATGGGCTTGAGTTTCTTGCTTTCACCCTTCAAATTTTCATTCTTGATGTGAAGCCATAACTGGTCTCCAACCTAGAACTGATGATCAACCTTGTACTTGTCATGCCGAGATTTATACTGTGCTTGACTCTTCTCCAATTGTTCCTTGACTTCCTGGTGTATCTGATGGATCCTTTGGATGAACTTGAAGGCTTTATCCTCTGTTCTCTCTTCATTCATATCAACATCTCTCCCTTACATCAAGTCCAAAGGAACCTTTGGTAGGTACCCAAAACATGTCTCAAAAGGTGAACTTTGAGTGGATGAATGTAAATCTGGGTTATAAGCATGTTGTACATAGGGTATTTGTTCATCCCATAACTTAGGATGCTTTTTGCAGTAGCCTCGAAGAAAAAGTACCGCTTTTTTGTTTACCACCTCTGTCTGTCTGTTGGTCTGTGGATGGAAAGCAATGCTCCTCTTCAATTTGGTGTCCATCATTCTCCACAAGATAGTACAAAAATCCACAAGGAATCGAGTATTTGGATCTGGGACAATGGATGTGGGTAACCCAAAGTGAACCCAAACATACTGAAAGAAGATATTAGCAGTATGCTCAACAATGATTTTCTTTTTACATGGAATCGATATACACGTCTTGCTGAACCTATTCACTACAACATACAAATAGTCATGACCACCTTTGGTCATTGGTAAACCCCCTACAAAATCCATGGAAATTCTTTCCCATGGATGGGATGGAACATGAAGTGGTGAGTAAAGCCCCAATTTTCTATTAGTGGGCTTACCAGTAGAACAAATCACACACCCCTTTACATATTTAGTTACAATTGCTTTCATTTGAGGCCAGTAACAAAACCTCTGCAAATGAGCCATAGTTTTTCCTACCCCAAAATTCCCAGACACAAGAGAAGTGTGAGCCTTTTGTATTACATGGACTTGTTCACTTGTAGGAATACGTAGCTTCCCAAGATGATAGAGTAATTTTCCATGAAAACAACAGTTCTCTACCTCTGCACCATGGTTTAGCTTCTCATATACTTCTTTAAAATATTCATCGATGGCATATTGTTCTACATAGCTA
Source organism: Picea mariana (assembly GCA_032191745.1). NCBI lineage: Eukaryota > Viridiplantae > Streptophyta > Pinopsida > Pinales > Pinaceae > Picea > Picea mariana. The sequence continues at coordinate 8,778 of JASDQU010373901.1, read as the reverse complement.
TCATGATATAAAGAAGTATTCTTCAAAATAATACAAGCAACAATAGGAGGTCTAGAAAGCATATCGACTACCTTGTTACTTGTACCCTTCTTATACTTGATTACCAAATGAAATTGTTGTAGAAAACCCATCCATATGTAGTGCCGAGATTGTTGCAGTTTGGTCTGTGCTTGAAGATACTATAAGGGCTGGTGATATGTATGTATGATGGTTTCCTTCCCCAACAAGTAGCGCTTCCATTTCTTTACGCTCTAAACTAATGCATACAACTATTTATCATATGTAAGATATTTAACAACTTGGTTAAAAGTCTCGGAGTGGTAACATATAGGCTTGCGATATTGCATCAATACTACACCGATGGCGTATCCGCTAGCATCTGTCTCGATCTCAAAAGGTTGTTGAAGATTCAACAGTGATAATACTGGTGCGGTACTGATCTTCTCCTTCAAAGTGTCGAAATATTTTTGTTTCTTTCCTTCCCACTGAAAATTGTTCTTCACACTGCTTAAGGAATGCACAAGAGTTAATATAAAGGAGAAGTTTGAAATGAACCTCCTCCAATACTGGACTGCACCCAAGAAGCTCTAGATATTGGTCACACTTTTTGGCTTAGGCCAATTTACAATTACATCAATTTTGGAAGGATCAATATTCAATTGTCCTCCTCCTACGATATGTCCTAAGTTTACAAGTGCAGTCTTGTCAAATTCACATTTAGAAATTTTTATATACAACTTTTCCCTTTGAAAAGTATCCAATACCTGCTTTACATGCCTTACATGTTCATCCCAAGCCCTGCTAAAAATAAGAATGTCGTCTAAATACACAATCACAAAGTCATATAGGAAAGGCCTGAATACATCATTCATCACACACATGGAAGTTGTCGGAGCATTACAAAGCCCAAACGACATAACTAACCACTCAAACAATCCTTGTTTGGTTTTAAAGGAAGTCTTCCCTGCATCCTATTATGTGACCCTAATTTGATGATATCCATTACGCAAATCAAACTTAGTGAAATAAAAAACATTCATCAACTGATCAAGTAAATCATCTATGCGAGGAAAAGGGTATCAATTTTTTACCGTGATTTTATTTAAAGCCCGGTAATCGACACACATCGCCATGTGTCATCTTTCTTTGGCACCATCATGATCGGAGAACCACAAGAAGATGAACTAGACTTGATGACCCCTTGATCCAATAATCCATGTACTTGCTTCTTGATCTCTGTCATCTCCACAACTGACATCCTGTACATGCCCACATTAGGAAGAGGAGAATCTTATTGAAGATGTATCTCATGTCGGATTTCCCTCTTAGGAGGTAATCCATCTGGTTCCTAAAAACTATCATCATACTTAGAAACAATATCAATTAATTCATGTTTATGAGATGGATCACATCCTTGGAAAGCATCGAATATCCAGACATCTTTCTCTTTTACGACCATGAGTACATATCTCTTATTAGTGTTTATAAGTATTTTCATTTTCCCTGCATTAACAAGTATTGTATTTACCCTCATGTTGTGAGCTCTAACAATATATTCAACTACCCCTTTAGTAAGGTGGTATCTGTTCTCATGATGAAAGAAGAAGGATTTTCTATGATAAATATAAGTACTCCCCAACACTATGCCACATATATCAAGTGGTACAACATCCAAATCCACTTCATCAATCAACTTGGAAGCAATAGCAAATCTGACCCTACATTGTTTGATGACATTAAGTTTTTCTTTATCACATACACAACCAAGAGGGTAAGTCTTTGGATGTGGTTTCATTACAAGACCCATCTTCTTGACAAGTTCTTAAGATATTAGATTTACTTGGGAACCCAGATCGAATAATGTATCAATCTTAGTATGTTTAGATACAACTCTTATATGAAATAACTCATTCCCTTCCGTTCATCAATATAAGATTCATCATTGGGACTTGAACTAGCATGAAGAGAATATTTACCTCTTAGTCCAACCGCTGTGATCTTTCCCTCATCTCTTGAATCAGAACCAAGATCTTTCTGCACTATAGCAACGGTCTTTGTCTTCCAGTTTCCACCGAATTGTTTCAGTTTATTTTCTGGATGCAATTTCCAACAATGTTATTCATCGTGACCTCTTTTCTTGCAATGAGTGCAAGATGGTTTTCCTCCTCTCGTTATTGTAGCGGCCTTCTTGTCCTTCCTTTTGGACTCCTTGAAAGTCTTTTGTGGGAAATTGGAAGGTTTCTTTGTGGGATCTTCTTGGACATGTTTCCCCTTGTTCTCAATGTGAGTGGCTTGCACACAAACTTCGTCAAGACTAGTGGGGTTAAACAAGAGCAAAGTATGACGAATATAACTATGAAGTGCACCAATATACTTCATTAAAGTTTCATAATAATCCAAAGGAATGTTCAATGCTAGATATTTATTCCTAAATTATTCTATGAAACTTTGTATAGTTTGACCTTTACTTTACCTCAAAGTTTTCCATTCCATCATTGCTTTATGTAAATACCCTAATGGATAGAACTGCTTCCTTATCTCTATTTTAAATTCCTACCATGAGGAAATAATATTACCACACTTACTTCTGTCATGTAGCTTGCTCTCCCACCATACGAGAATGGTGCATTCCAACCGAAGAGAAGCCAATTGCACTTTAACTTCCTCTTCGTCAATATGCTGAACACGACAATATACTTCAACCTGTCGGATCCAATTATCTAGTTTTTTAGGATTAGCATATCCATTAAACATAGGTAAAGAAAAATTTACATGAAGCTTTAATAATGGTTTCTTAAAAGAGGCTTTATGGTTAGAATGCTGAGAGTGATGATAATTCTCAGAGGAAGAAGAACTAGAAATTGAAGGAAAAGATGGAGGCTCAGGACGATCTCCTCCAACCCCTTGGTTTACCAAAGCATCATCATATGGAAGTGCTTCCTTTTTCTTCCCTTCCTTTTTCATCCTCTTCTCGTAATATCCATACATTTTCTCGAACATGTCTGACATGCGATAGAAGACCATGTGGAATTTTTTCTCCTGTTGATCACGCTTGTCCTCTTCTACCATCTTCTTCCTTCAGGATGCACGACCAACTTTGGGATTGAAAGTATTAATATTTCTTTGACCCTGATTATGCTTGGCCCCAGTAAGCATTCATACTCAACAATTCAAGTCAAAGACGATTTCTCTGATACCAAAATGATCCGATATATTTTCGTCTGGTGACTTATTAAATAATTGTATTACATGAGAATAAACTACAATGCACCATAAAGAAGGAAAAACTCAAAAGGGAAGAGACATAAGCATGCAATATGAACACAAAGAACTTGATAATGGAGTTCGTCCCTAGTGGACTACGTCTCCGGGTCCTGCTCTCAAATGGGTAGGCCTTTTTATTAACTCCACAAAAGAATTGGGCAAAATACATAAGTATACCTCATTCTGGAGTTAAGATACAAAATATTTGCTCAGATCATAAAACTAACATCACCACTATGTTCGTGGCGTCGAATTACCTAAAAATGAATGTCTCCATGCCTCAATCCAAGTCTGGCACTTTCAGGCCCAAGAGACACCCCTACCTCGGTTTTTGTGCCCTTCTCCTGCAAGAAATGGTTGGACTGTCTCGAAAATCGTGCCCAGTCTTGAAATCCAAACCCTGGTCTCTCCTCCCCTCTATCCTGTACACCGGCGGAGGCCCCTTTTTATACAAAAATGTGGGTAGTTATGAATTAATGAGGTGGTTAGCATAGTGGTTATCAGAGGCTATATTAAGGTATAGGTTGGTAGAGGTCCTGGGATCAAATCTATGGGCCTCCCCTTTTAATGTGTGGTTATAACAATTTTTTTTGCGGGATTTCTAAATATGGTGGAGATTCTAGCAGTGGTTTTAGGAGGCGACTATATTTGGTGGCTGGAGGAATATGCCCCCAATCTGGCGGAACTACCGCCAGATTTGATGGACCATATATATATATATATTTAACAATTCAGTTGTTAGTCGTCATTTGGCATTTTCCCACTGCCACATGGCAGCTAATCATTGGACCACATCATCTATTTTGGACGGTTATCCTGCCACGTCACCTTCCTACCACATCACCTTGCCACATGTCGTATGGAAGCCACATCACCCTGTGAAGTACTGTACAGATTCCACGTCACCCTACCACGTAGTGTACAATGCCACGTGTCTAGTACAAACTACCACATGGCAACTTTTCATTGGTCCACATGTCGGCCCAAAAAGTCCAAAAATGAGTGACATGTGGCAACCTCTCGTGCTGCCACATCATCATGATGATGTCAACATGACACATGTCGCCCTCTATGCTTTCCACATATGTTGTATGGATGATGATGTCATCCGTACTGATGTTGACGTCAACAGTATGGATGCTGAATCATCCTTGCTGACTCGGCTAGGTTGACCAAAACTTTGATTGTGAATATCTTTCGATCTTTAACATCGTTTGACGAGTTGCTTGCATCATTAGAAAGCTTGCGATGTGCTCTTTGCGATCATGCTGTTTTCACTAAGTTTTGGGAACTTTGAATTTTTTTCCCTTTATCTATTTGTTGAAGCCATTCTGAGCGTCTCGAGTTTCCTCTGCGAGTTCTGAGTTGTTCTTAGCCTTCTCTGGATTCTTTTTGGATCACCCCGTCATCTCCTCATATTTTTGGGTTTTTTGGGTGTACTAACCCAAGAAGGGGTTGTCCCTCACTTCATGGGAAGAAGGGGTTGAAGGCCTAGAGGCTTGTGGCTAGAAAAAGATAAAATCATAATTATGAACCTTCTAGATGCTCACCCAAAGAGGTCTTGAGAGAAATGAAATGCTTCTCTTAATAAATCAAAGACCTGCAAATGAAAACACATAAATATAAATGCCCCCACTTGTTGAGGTGTGTACACTCATGCGATGTCCCTTTATTTCCTTGCATATGGCACTCTGTGTAGCTCTAGCTTCAAGTGGCCTTGTGGTGCTTCCCCTTAAGTTAATTGATTTCACTCTAGGGAGTACCCAAGGTTTTGGACTATTAATTAATTAATGGAAATGAATGGGCTTGGAAAAAGGATGCATTGAAAATGAAGGTGCAACACACCATCTACAAAGACACCCATAAATGAGACACTACAACCCCTTGTATGTCATGAATCCCATGCCCAAAAGTTTTCCCCTCATCCATAACACATCATCCACACGACTTAGAAGGAGTTACCCTCGGGAAACCCCTAAACTTAAAGGATGATTCACCTAATAGGTCATTTTGTCAACCCTCCCATACTCAAACTTGGTAAATTGCATAAGGTCTTTGAGCATGAGTTTATTTTGATGAGGTAGTTTGTATGTACATGCTTAGATGGTTCTTTTATTTTTTTCACTTACTTGATGGAGTTGTTACTCATTGACACTTCACATGATTTGAACAAAGGAGACATGGATTGAAGGAAGAGACCTTGGAGAATAAATAGGAGGCTCTATGAGCCCCAACAAACTTCATCCTCTACTCCAACGACTTGAAAAAGTGACAAAACGTCACCCTATATGGGTGACGTCTTATTTAGGGTTTTCTTTTATGTGCAAAATATTAATTGTTTAGTATTATTTTTGTAAAGGGTAAAACTAGGGGCTTTTTGTCCCCTTACTTTGTGTTTACCCTAACCCAAGTGGAAAAACTATGTTCAAAACATTTTGTATAAATACACATCTCTATTTCATTTTAAGACAACTCCCCCATTGTGAGAAGACTCTATGGATGGAATTTTCGCTATAGTTGTGCATTTTTTGTATCTCTCTCTCTTGCAAATAATTTTTGGTGTTATATCTTGGTGAATGGATGAAGTGAAGTGATGCACACCTCTTGAAGGCTTACTCTTTTTCTCTTGGATGGTAATTTGCATGGTGAACTAGGGTTTGATATCTCTTTTCTTGTAATTGGTAAGGAAAAATATGCATGTGTTGGTTCTTTCTTGCTCATTCTTGGTTATTTGTGGTGGAAACCCTAGTAGGAGTATGTTGGATACACCCTCCATTAATGCTTCATCTTATTGCTAAAGTTATGAGTCATTCTTGAACAAGGGTTTCCAGGAGAAGTACAAGTGTGTACACCCTCCTAGATTTTCCCTAGGTTGGTTGGCATACCCTAGGGAGTAATAGGATTTACACCCCTAGGGATATTTTTTTATCCAGATTGTGTTTTAAAGACCCCATTCACCCAATTATAAAGGCACTAATCTGATTTTTTTCATTGGAGAAATAAATTATTTGCCTCGGTAAACATGATTTTATGAGATACTAATCTTGTTTCAATTGGACAATTTTTTGCATGCTAAGGGCTTGTTAAGGCCACTAGGGAATCTTGATTGGCCTAGTATTCTTATAGTTATATCTCATTAAAAGATACAGCCATTAGGGATGCAGGAAAATATCTCTTTATTTACTTTTAACTTGCTTTTCAACCGTCAGAATTTGCTAAAAGTTTGCCAAGATAATCTACTAGGACTAGCACAACTTTTGGGTGGACTCTTTGTAAGTTTTAGTGGTTGGATTTACTGCTATAAATTTTTTTTTTCTACAGCCATAAGGCTGCAAAATATCTCTGCAAACACCTTTTATTACAACCTTGTTTCATTGCTAAAGTCTTATGCTTTCATTCTTGAGTATTGCTAGTGTTTATCTAGCTTATCTCTTGCATCATTTTTTGGAATTTTAGCAATTATTTAGCATCTTTAATAACTAATTTCTTGTTGATATATAATTTTGTTTACTTATTTAATCATGGATAACAATCTTAACATTTTTTTCCACCTAACATTATATGCATATATTTGGCTTGTTCTTGTGTCTTGGGCAGATACAATCAACATTTGTAAGCAATCTTGCCTCTTGGAAACCTTTGGCTACCACCAAGACTCTTTCTCAAGACTTTTTTCACTCTCTATCACTGAAGGTCAAGATAGAGAGTGAAAAAAGTCTTGAGAAAGAGTCTTGAGGTGATTCTCTCATCTCTAAAGTGACGATAATACCTACCTAAGGTGACAATGGGTAGGTGTTCTCTAAGTTGTCTCCGTTTGGTAGTTGGGTCGAGATTTTCCCAACCTAAAACTTGTGCGATAACAACCACCTATCCACTATACCACTAACCTTTATTAACATAAATTCACAACTCTCTAAGGCAAGCAGAGTTTCAACAAAACACTAAGGAAGGGCCTTACATGTGTTGCAGATGAATTTGGATCTGAACCTTGTTGGTTCAATTATGACAAGTGCCAAGGAGAGGCAGGTCCTATAAATGATGTTCCACAACCCCGCAAACCCATAAACCCACATTCTGCTCACTCCAAAATGACCCTCTTTTCCCCTTCAACATACAATTTTTTCTTTCTTTTACTTAGTATATTTTCAAGTTGCGGATGCGAAACTCCCCTATATCTTCCCTTCCATATCCAACAATCTTGTAATCATGCAATCCCACAATCATCATTTCACACTCCCCATCACTCATTTCACACCTTCATACTTAAACATTTTCCATACATCCCGACACATAATCCCATTTCCCGAGAACATTAATGATTGTACTAACAAATCAGTTGACCTATGAGGTGAATTAAAAATTGTTTTAATGACACAAATAATTTCCCCTCTTTAAGGACAAATAAAATAATGAAGTTAAAACTTAAAGCTACAACATATGATATTAAATAAGTAAATGAAAGAATTTATTAAATGAATTAAAATCTACACTATAAATTCTTATTATGACAGAAATGCCACCTTTTCATTCTAATCAGCCTTTGCCAAATATGCCCAATAAAATAAAAGAGCTCTAGTGTGCCAATACTGTGAATACATTAGGACATGAAGACCACACTTCTCAATGCCATGATGCATTTAAAGGATATACAACACTCTCTCTTGAAGAAAAGAATTCAAACAAGGTCTAGACTTCTAGATGTATGCCAAAAATATCATATTTCAAACATTGGTAGGATGTATGCCAAAAGTATCACATTTCAAAGATCTCATTCTCTTGTGTGTTGACAACTTCAATCGTGAAAATAATATTATTCAGTTGGAGGGGAAGACTCCTATTTCTATGGAACCCACAATATTTAGAAGGATGCTCAGACTCCTTGAGCTTATCACAACATTCAAAAGTTTATAAGAATATGCCTTTCCAAAGGACAACCATGGAGGGATGAAAATATTAGAAAATTTTCTATTGAATTCATTGGAATACTCTGAAACTTCCACCCATATAGAGGTATGTTCTTTGAAATACCCTTATAAAGCGTTTGCCTAGTTATTCGCCAAAATCATTGGGTAGGAATCTATGACCACCATACCAATATGTGTATTGTATGTCTTTCACCTCTCTTTCCATGAGAGCATTTTATTTGACTGGGATTGAACTATTTCAATAAAAGTTTATTTTTAGCTTGTAAAATTTTGGAAAAATAAGAAATTCTTCATGAGTTTCTACTTGATTTTCACAATAGCATACTTCCATATCTTTGAAGATTTCCCTTGTGCAAAGAGTGTTGATTTTGGAAAATACCATGTACAATTTTTATATCTTACATTATGGAAACACAAAGCTCCATATATTTTTTATAAAGTTCAAAATGATTTATTGTCTACTTTCAAGAAGCTAGTATATGGTCCCAACACATCAATATTGTCTATTGATGTATGCCAAAAGTATCATATTTCAAAGATCTCATTCTCTTGTGTGTTGACAACTTCAACCGTGAAAATAATATTATTC
>JASDQU010373900.1:129812-139883 GCA_032191745.1 Picea mariana | reverse complement strand
TCCTATATAATAATGGATTTCTCATGGAAAAAGTTAAGCAAGGTCAAGCAAGATTGAGCAAAGAATAGGTTGAATATTGGGTGAAGGATCCTAATACAATTGGTGCTTGAGGCCTCCATTTGTCCATCAAGCTTCGTGGATTATCTTCATGCAAATTCGGAGCAAGTGTATGTGTGTGTTGGAACAAAGGACCACCGAAAGGGAACTTACGACATCAAGGCACTCTAGTTGTATCTTCCACTTTTACTTAATATGATACAGTGGCATGTCTCTTTCCCATAAAATCATTAGTGTTTTATTACATGACTCCTTGATCACAGTTTAGGTTTCCATTGAATCTATAATTGCTTCTTTCACTTTGCTTGGTTTGTTTCATTGCATATCTGATCTCACAAGAGCACCGGAGTGAGGCAGGGACAACAGAGATATAGGGAAGCGATATATAAAGGTATGTCATACACTCTTTCTTTGGTGATAAATCCAATGGTAGCAACCTAGGGAAAGCATCGTGTTCTATCTGGTTTTGTTCTAGATCCAAGTGGATCTAGGGAGATTAGTTTATGTCCGCATTCACTGATTTATCCAATAAAAAAATTGGCCACTCCATTGGGGATATGACTTGATTGTGGTTTTTTGTTGGCCATTTTCTCTTTACCTATTCTTTTCATTTGAAATCAGTCTCTGAGTCTTTGGGAGATCCATTCAGACTCTCTGGATTTAAAAATCCATTTAGATCCTTTTCCTTTCTCTCAAAATCTCTTGATTTACAAACACCTCCGCACTGTACCTTATACATAGCCTGCGGAAACTTTCAATTTTCTCACCCTGGTTGTTTGCTTCAGTGCGGGATTTCCGCACCCTATCTGTTTCTGGCCTGCAGAAACCATTAATTTCCGCACTATGATATGCTACCAGCCTACGGTGTCATTTGTGAAATTTTCTGAGTTGGGTCTTAGCCTCTCTTGATGCCCAGTTGTTGCTTTAACCAACTGGAAAGGATTTCTAATACCAGCATATGACTTTTTTCTAAACATTTGACTTGTTGTTGATTGGTGTTCGGAGATCGAACACCTCTCTTAGTCATTTTCCATTTTTTGTTTTTTATTTTTAAACAACAAGGGTATAATCTCTGAGCTTGTATCTAAGTTCTTGTTTGATTAAAAATCTTGGATTGGATTTGAAATTTTAGATTGATTATGTGTTCTAGATTGCTTGATGATTGAGAAGTTGTCTTTTCATTTGCGTTTGAGGAAATACGTTCTCTTCATTTTTATTTTTTGTCTTCATTGAAAGTTCGGTTTGGGTGCTTGTTGAAGGTATAGATTTTCTTAGATTTCTTGTCTTTTCTCTGCCATGCCCTTGGTCTGGTCTTAGAAAGGAAAAATTTGAAGTTATCCATTCATTTGAATAAACATATATACGAAAATTTATTGCATTTAAGATAAGAGAACATTGAAGAACTTCATTGTTTTATTGGTTGTTTGAAATTGTGTTCATTTAAATAAAAAGGAAGTATATTTCGTAGTTTTCATTATTCCGAAAACATCTTCTCCCTGGCGTAGATAGGATTCATTGAATGAAAATTTTCATCGTTCATTTTCTATTTTCATATTATTGGGTCAAGGTCATACACAACATCGGTTTCATTCTCGTCTCCCTCTTGAGTAACAACAAATTTTAAAAATATTGCGGAAATCTAAAACTTAACTAGTATTTTTTTGTAGGGCTCTTTTAAACCAACATTATCTAGGCTAGATATTTGGAATAGGGAGTGAGACACACTCTCCAAAGCACAAAACACACAATAGAATCTTGTGATAGGGAGTGTAAAATTTTGTTTGCAATATTTTTTCCCGAGAATCCCTTCTCACACAAGGGTCAAACCTGAGGTCGCATTGAGATTGGCAGAGTTACTCACCCTGCTTCATTGGTCTCAGTGTAGATATTGTGCATATTATGGGGGTCTATTGAAGGTATACCCACAATGATGAGTGGAAGCCTCTCAAGTTTATTTCAGGCTAGATACCCTGCCCTTGCATGAGGATCGGGCTGCCGATTGTCTCCCCAGGCATCATTGTTGTTTTTGGTAGCCTTAGTTGCCTATCTTCTTAGGGTCTTACACAAGGTGACTGTGGAGGGAAAAGTCTTCACGGTACCTGGAATCGATGTTGGCCAGACTCACTCAGGCACCTTGGAGGGTATACCCACGATTATATGTGGGATCTTGCACCAGGGTGTAAGTCTGTTAAGCAGGTCGTCAACGTAACTTTTCCACTCTATCCTAGCCCCTTCTTGTCTTGACTTCGTGATGTTGGATTTCATCACCAACTAGTGACTTCGGAAAAAGAAGGTTTTGTTTTCTTGGTTTTGATTCCTATCTTCTACTAGAGAATGTTGTTTGTTTACATAGTTTGCCATAGATTTTTTTCGTAAAAATTTTGGTTCGGCCAACATTGACCCTCTGCATCATTCACGTATGATGCAAGGAATACCTCCGAAAGATCCAGAAGTTTCCCAACCCTTGCTCCCTAATCCACCGTAGGACTCTCCTCAACAGAGTGAGATCCAGGACCACATACCTTCACAACCAGAGAGAACTAACTCTTTAGAAATTTTTCTAATCATTTCTGATTCTTTGGACATTTTATGCTTACCTCTTGGGTACGAGAGACATATTATTAGACTCAAATCATCTAGAGAACTTGTTGTTGACACTTCTGGAATACCACCTAAATTCCTTCTTGGCATTGAAAACAAGGATCCTTTTTGGACCACTGACATATCTCAAACTTTGACTTCTAGACGGAACCCTCTCGGCTCAGAGGCAGATGCTGAGATACCTATTGTTTCTTAACCACCCATAATGTCTACTACATTTACAATACCTTTAGATCATTTTAACAGTACAACATTTTATTTCTTCGTTGGTTCAGAGGTTGGTCCTAGCTCAACTATCCCTCTTCAGCAGGCCCATTCCATGATGATCCCAAACACTAATATTATCCCCATCGGGAACACGGTGGCTAGCCAACCTCCTATTGGTACACCACATTCATCTAGACAAATCCCATCACTCCCTCTTGGGTATAATGCCTTGAATGCTTCTATCCCCATTCCTACCCAAGTTCCATCCGGAGCTTATGGAGCCTTTACTCCTCCTAGGTATAATTCTTCTTTCGGTTCTATTTCGACACCATCCTAGTTCCTCTATGGAGGGTCTAATCCACCTTTTATAGGAGGATTCGGACCTAGTGGCTCTACTACCTTTGGAATTTCTACTCCGTTATTCACTTCTCATTATCAAATTCCTATTGGGGGACAGTATAACCCAAGGGGGAAAACTCAATTTGGAGGTCAAACCCAAATTGGGGCATCATCCTCACTTGGAGGAATATCCCTACATGGAGGATATAATCCACAGTATGGGTAGAACATCCCCGGATCACTAGCCCAGTATTGGAATCTTCTTATTCAAGGGAATCCACAATCATCTGGGGGGGAACAACCTCAAGTTATCTCTTTTATACCCCCTAGTTCAGGCCAATCATACCTCGGTTCTTCCAATCCCATTTGGGGTTCACACGTTCAACCTAGTGTCCTGCCCCAAGCGACCATTCCCAATCAGTACAACCCTGTGGCCTACCTGCCTCTGGACACACTCCCGAATCTGTTAGGACCTTCACCTCCCATATAAGATGCTTATGGTCCTACTGGTCTACAGATGGGACTCCCTCCTCAAAGTCACCAGTATCCTCCTATGAATATACAATTACCCTTTTTAGCCACCTTGGATCTACCTGATTTGTCTAGAACCTTGAATGATCATATCCTGCATTCTCCCCACTGGCCCGTGATACTAGCCAAATTACCGTCCGACATCCCAAAGTTTGACGGTAAATCGGGAGAGGATCCTAACAACCATGTCATGACTTTCCACCTTTGGTGTTCATCCAACTCTTTGATAGATGATTCCATTCGGTTATGACTCTTGCAACGAACCCTCACAGGTTCGGCTGCAAAGTGGTATATAGAACTAACACTAGATTTATTCACTGAATTTAATACCCTCATCATGGATTTCCTTACACACTACCAATTATCAATCCATTATGAAATAGGAACCGAGATCCTAAGTTCCTTCAAACAAACTCAAGCCACTCACATCTCTGATCACATTCATGAGTGGAGACAAAGACGACGTTTGATCAAACTCGAGCTTCCTGATCAGTTATTGGCAGAGTGGTTCACAAAATCATTCATAAATAAGATATCTCGTGATATTTCCATGGGTGGCTTTGTCACCGAAGAACAGGCTATCAACCGCTCTCAGTACCTTGACCTCGTCTATTCACAGATGGGTACTCTTTACAACTTGCTCCCTAATGCACCTCGCCCTTCTACTACAGCTACTTCAACTACCCTTGCTGCTTCTCATGCAGCTGATGGTGTGATTGGAACTTTCCATGCTCAACCTCAAAATATGTAGGCCTCTCCCACCAACCCCAAGTCCAATGCTTCTAATGTTCAAAATGATTTGTCTCCTACTCCTCCCACCGGAAAAACTGTTGAGGTTAACTCTGTTCAATCTACCCCTTCCGGAAAGAATAAATATAAAAAAGGGAAGGGTGAGAATAAGGAGGACAAAAATAACCCGCAGTCTAAGAAAACCAAAACCCAACCTGTTGATGATAGGGATAATTGAAAACCCCAATACCATTTCCTTATCTGTGGTGACGATCACTATACGAAATACTGTCCAAGACGGGCTGAGGTTACTAAGTTCCTCCAAGGGACCGCGAAACCTCTCACACTTGTCATTTTGTCTCAACCTTTTCCTTCTCAACGGCAGGCCCAACTAGTCATCCATGACCAACCCTCTGCCTCCACTACTTCTTATGTACTCATGAGTACTAGTGATTCCAGAAAGAATGACGTTACACTCACCACTGAGCCAAATATTATTCTTCCTCAAAGGAGAAGGTTGATGATATACCACCTTCGTTGGTTCAATAGCCTCCTTCAACTTCACCTTCCAATGGTCCTCTTCATATCAAAAGATTGATTCTCGATACATTTCTTCGCCCTCCCCCAAAGAGTGTTGTTCGAAAGTCCGCCTTCAACCCTCATGCATGTGTTGCTCAGAAATACAGTATTGTAGAAGATCTGGTGCAAGCACCTTCTGCGATGTCGGCTCTTGAAGTCCTTCAAATTTTCCCTGCTCAACGAAAGGCACTGCTAAAGGATATCAGTGGAATTGATCCTACAGATACAAATTTGATAATTTTTTACCTCGAAGATCACATTCAGAGACTCCCCCCTCAACTAGCATTATGAATCCAAGTTGTCATCTCTGACAAGAACATCTGTAGAACTGTTATTGATGAGGGTGCCTCCACGTGTGTAATGTTTGTTTCCTGTTGGAAATCCATCAGCTCTCCTCCTCTTACTAAATACCATAACATGCTTGAAGCCTTCAATGGCTCTGGCTTTAAACCCTACGGTATACTTCCTTCATTGTCTATTACGTTGGAAGGCAAGTCGGTCAACATTTAAGTTGAGGTCTTTGACGCACCTCTCAATTATAACCTTTTACTTGGCCGCGGCTGGATTGATGCAATGTGCATTTTTGTGTCTACCCTTTTCCGCATTTTACATTTTCCACATCAAGGAAAGGTCATCACTGTCGACCAGCTAGCCTTTTTCAAATCTGACACCCATACTAGCAACGTCCCTTTTATCGCGAAGACAGCTCCTGGGTATGAGAACATTGGTAGTGGGCCTACTTAAAGATTCCACTCTAATGGGAACTTTCTCGATCCCACCTCTCGATGTTCTACCTCCTTTGTTTTCCTCGATCAAAATGATTTCCGCCTTGATTTTCCAAACTCACCCGTCTTCTGACTCGTGGATCATACCCAAACCTGGTGATTATACCCGCTACAAAAACCAAATGCCTTTAAGTACGATTGAATCTTCCTATCAATCCATTCAATCGAAAACCCTTTCTACCCCCTCTCTTAGTGATTCATCTCCTGACCCATTCCACACTGGTTTTCCCATGGATGAGACGATTATGTTGGTTATGTCGATGGAAGATACCTCTTGGGATGATGGACATCATCATTCCATTCTCTTCCTTGAACAACACACCATCAAGAGTTACCAATGGATCTCAACTCCGTCAACCATTGCTATCATTTCCTCTTTTCTCGAGACATCACATGACGTGTTATATGAAGGGAACTTAAGCAATATTTAACCCACCATCCCCCTCGACATATCCATTAAACCTAGAGTTGTTGAAAATGTCCACCTTGGAGCTTCGTGCTCTATTGACGAGGTTGTCACCTATAAATCACTTTTCCAAGACTTTTGTGACATGTTCGCTTGGAGCTATGAAGAAATGTCGGGTATTGACCTTGATATTGTTGTACATGAAATTAAGACGTACCCAGGCACTAGACCCGTCCAGCGGAGACTTCGTCTGGTCCACCACCGTAAAGCAACTATTATTAAGCTTGAGGTTGGAAAACTTATTAAAGTTGGCTTTATTTATCTTGTGGCTTTAACTGATTGGGTATCCAATCTCATTCCGGTTAACAAGAAACAAGGTACGATCTATTTCTGTCTCGATTATAGGGATATAAATCAAGCTTGTCCTAAGGACAACTTTCCCACCCCCTTCGTTGACCAGATCGTCGATGATTGCACCGGGAGTGGAATCTTCTCTTTAATGAATGGCTTCTCCAGCTATAATGAAATCAACATCTTTCCCATGGATCAACACAAAACCACTTTGATTTGTCCTTGGGGCACCTTTGCCTACCAGAAACTACCCCTTGGTTTAAAGAACGTCGGTGTGACTTTTCAACGTGCTATGTCTTATGCTTTTCATGATATTAAGAACATCGTACAGCCATATCTAGATGACCTACTGCCACATTCCATGCATCGTAGTGAGCATCTAGCACACCTCCGAGCCATTTTCCTTTGTTTTCGGTTCTATCATATTCTCTTAAACCCACACAAATGTGTTTTTTGTGTGGAGTCCAACCGACTTCTAGGTTTTATTGTGTCATGCCAGGGGATCAAGTTTGATCCTTTGAAGGTTGAGGCGATCCTCAATCTCCCTCCTCCTTCTTCACTTTGCCAGCTTCAAATTTTGGAAGGGAAGAAAAACATTTTATGTCGTTTCATCCCAAAATATGCCCAATTAATGCTCGGATTTACTCAACTGCTCAAGAGAGGTTCTGAGTTTGTATGGGATTCCACTTCCAGTAAAGCTTTCAAATCTTTGAAATTGACTTTAACCCATACCCCATTACTTTTCCCACCCAATTATAGTCGATATTACTTCCTTTATCTCGCTACTTCGGACTCTACCATCGCCATGGTTCTAGTCCAAGAAGATGATTCACACAATGAACATGTCATTTATTATTTGAGTCGGAGTCTCATGACTACCGAAGTCAAATACTTACATGTTGAAAAATTGGCCTTGGTAGCTATTCAAGTTGTCCAACGATTCTGTCACTATATCTTACTATGCAAGACCATTGTACTTTCCAATTACAACCCCATGCAGCACATTCTTACACGCCAATTACTAGTGGGAAAATACTCCAAATGGATAGTAATTCTCCAGGATTTTGACATAGAATTCAAACGCGCTAAGTCCACGAAATCCTTGGTGTTTTTCGAACTGATATGTGACCTTCCCTACAACGAGACAAAAAATGTAGTAGAGGATTCTTTACCCGATGAATCCATTTTTTTGATCATTTCTGATGACCTTTGGTATGGGGATATCATTATCTATCTCCAAACTCAAACTTTCTGGCCTGATTTGTCTAGCACTGACCGTCGTCGAATACATTACCAAGACCATCAGTACATTATCCTCGGTGACACTCTTTATCATTGTGGGGTTGACTATGTTTTTCGACGATGTCTCACCTATGATGAAGCTGAGAAAGATTTGAATGATTACCACTCTCGAGCATGTGGTGGTCACATGTCTGGGTATGCTATTGCCCAGAAGATCTTACGAGCAGGATATTTTTGGCCTTCTTTATTTAAAGATTGTATTACCACCGTCCAAAAATTCCATGCTTGCCAAACATACAACAACAAGACAAGATCGCATCGTGCTCCTTTACACCTTGTAGTTTCTGTTGGACCTTTCACGAAATGGGGCATTGATTTTATGACCTGTAACCCTCACTCTGCCGGGGAGCGTGGATACATTATTGTAGTCGTGGATTATTTTACCAAATGGGCCGAGGTGATACCTACTTTGGACAATACCAAGAAAATTGCAGCCCTTTTCATATTTAATCACATTATTACTCAATTCGGGATCCCACAAGCTATCGTTACAGATAACGGTAGCCATTTTCAAAACTTTATGATGTCTGAACTTACCGACAAGTTGGGTCTTCGCGTGAAAAATCAACCCCCTACTATCCACAGCCCAACGGCCAAGTTGAAGCAATAAATAAAATCCTTATCACTATGCTTCATCGGATAATAGGAATCCATAAGACCACCTGGCACATGATGTTATTTTCGGCATTATGGGCCTATCGGACATCTGTGAAGTCTGCTACAGGATTTACCCCTTTTCAACTAGTCTACGGCATTGAAGTCATTCTCCCGATTGAATGTGAAATACCATCCTTGAAGCTAGTCGTCAAACTTCTCCCAAACACCTATGTCGAAGAGGAACGTCTATTGTATCTTATGCAATTAGACGAGACCCGTTGTGATGCTACCCTAGTTATTGAAACCCAGAAGAAATGTGTAAAATCCCAATATGACAAGCATGTCAAGCCACATGTTTTCTCTGAGGGAGATCTAGTTCTCCTCTATGAACAAGATCGTGACCTGCTAGGAGCCAGAAAATTCAAAGTTATGTGGCGTGGTTCATATATCGTCAAATGAGTGATAGAGAAGGGAACTTACGAGTTAGTAGATTATGATGGCATTCCTTTGAGTGAACCCAAAAATGGGCTTTACTTGAATAATTACTATGCTTAGACTGTCTCTGCATGAGTGCTTGTACTTTTACTAAACAATACTTTTGTGTGTTACTTTTGTGTGTTTTTTCATTATTCGGTTTCGACCCCCAACTGCTTAAATTGCGTTGCGCTTGGTTTCCAGATGTCGACATTTTCTCTACCCTATATTGGCTTCGCTGATGGTGCTAGTCGTAGTACTCAAAACCTAGCTTATGCTACTTGGGCGATCTATGCACCCACCAACAAAGTTATCAGTTTACAATGTGTTTGCCTCAGTCATGCAACCAATAATATCGCAGAATATAGCACAGTCATCAAATTATTGACTGATGCTATCTCACTTGGGAATCATCACTTCATTGTATGACTTAATTCGCAGCTAGTAGTACTCCATTTAAGTAATGTCTACACTATTTGAAGTCCTACTTTGTTATGGGTATATCTACGGATTCGTCTCTTGGAACATTATTTTGATTATATTGAATATCAACATAGTCCTAGATGTCTAAATACATTAATTGATGCTCTAGCTAATTATGTGTTTGACAAACATTTGAGACATTTATAAATCCAATCACACATTACACATTGTATATAAAAGCAGAGTAAGTCGGTACAAGCCTCATGTATATATATAATGAAAAAGTTTTACAAAAAGTGTTTTTCCATCCAAGGACCAAAATATCAAAATATAGAGCCCATGGCTCATACAAAATAGCATCACAGATGTCGCTCAAAATAATATCATGGATGTCGCTCGCGATAGCACACCACTTCTCGTGCTAGTCGGAGAAGTAACCAACTAAGTGAGTCAGACACACCTACAGTATGGCGTTGATAACGCCTCGGGACCTCCTCGATCGACATGTCGAGGATATCTCCCGTCAAGCCTTCTAAGTTCTGCGCCATTGCCTCATAGTCGTCGATGTACCACCCTGCTACTACACGTGCCTCTCCTCGCCTCTGAATCAGAGATGTGCCTGGAGGTCGATGTGGCCCTACATCTTCATAGTCAAAAGTCTTTGATTATTCTTTAGATCGAAAACACAAA
>JASDQU010373900.1:117618-128997 GCA_032191745.1 Picea mariana | reverse complement strand
TCCTATATAATAATGGATTTCTCATGGAAAAAGTTAAGCAAGGTCAAGCAAGATTGAGCAAAGAATAGGTTGAATATTGGGTGAAGGATCCTAATACAATTGGTGCTTGAGGCCTCCATTTGTCCATCAAGCTTCGTGGATTATCTTCATGCAAATTCGGAGCAAGTGTATGTGTGTGTTGGAACAAAGGACCACCGAAAGGGAACTTACGACATCAAGGCACTCTAGTTGTATCTTCCACTTTTACTTAATATGATACAGTGGCATGTCTCTTTCCCATAAAATCATTAGTGTTTTATTACATGACTCCTTGATCACAGTTTAGGTTTCCATTGAATCTATAATTGCTTCTTTCACTTTGCTTGGTTTGTTTCATTGCATATCTGATCTCACAAGAGCACCGGAGTGAGGCAGGGACAACAGAGATATAGGGAAGCGATATATAAAGGTATGTCATACACTCTTTCTTTGGTGATAAATCCAATGGTAGCAACCTAGGGAAAGCATCGTGTTCTATCTGGTTTTGTTCTAGATCCAAGTGGATCTAGGGAGATTAGTTTATGTCCGCATTCACTGATTTATCCAATAAAAAAATTGGCCACTCCATTGGGGATATGACTTGATTGTGGTTTTTTGTTGGCCATTTTCTCTTTACCTATTCTTTTCATTTGAAATCAGTCTCTGAGTCTTTGGGAGATCCATTCAGACTCTCTGGATTTAAAAATCCATTCAGATCCTTTGCCTTTCTCTCAAAATCTCTTGATTTACAAACACCTCCGCACTGTACCTTATACATAGCCTGCGGAAACTTTTAATTTTCTCACCCTGGTTGTTTGCTTCAGTCCGGGATTTCCACACCCTATCTGTTTTTGGCCTACGGAAACCATTAATTTCCGCACTGTGATATGCTACCATCCTACAGTGTCATTTGTGAAATTTTCTAAGTTGGGTCTTAGCCTCTCTTGATGCCCAGTTGTTGCTTTAACCAACTGGAAAGGATTTTTAATACCATCATATGACTTTTTTCTAAACATTTGACTTGTTGTTGATTGGTGTTCGGAGATCGAACACCTCTCTTAGTCATTTTCCAGTTTTTGTTTTTTATTTTTAAACAACAAGAGTATAATCTCTGAGCTTGTATCTAAGTGCTTGTTTGATTAAAAATCTTGGATTGGATTTGAAATTTTAGATTGATTATGTGTTCTAGATTGCTTGATGATTGAGAAGTTGTCTTTTCATTTGAGTTTGAGGAAATACGTTCTCTTCATTTTTATTTTTTGTCTTCATTGAAAGTTCGATTTGGGTGCTTGTTGAAGGTATAGATTTTCTTGGATTTCTTGTCTTTTCTCTGCCATGCCCTTGGTCTGGTCTTAGAAAGGAAAAATTTGAAGTTATCCATTCGTTTGAATAAACATATATACAAAAATTTATTGCATTTAAGATAAGAGAACATTGAAGAACTTCATTGTTTTATTGGTTGTTTGAAATTGCGTTCATTTAAAGAAAAAGGAAGTATATTTCGTAGTTTTTATTATTCCGAAAACATCTTCTCCCTGACGTAGATAAGATTCATTGAACGAAAATTTTCATCGTTCATTTTATATTTGCATATTATTGGGTCAAGGTCATACACAACATCGGTTTCATTCTCGTCTCCCTCTTGAGTAACAACAACTTTTAAAAATATTGCGGAAATCTAAAACTTAACTAGTATTTTTTTGTAGGGCTCTTTTAAACCAACATTATCTAGGCTAGATATTTGGAATAGGGAGTGAGACACACTCTCCAAAGCACAAAACACACAATATCATCTTGTGATAGGGAGTGTAAAATTTTGTTTGCAATATTTTTTCCCGGGAATCCCTTCTCACACAAGGGTCAAACCTGAGGTCACATTGAGATTGGTAGAGTTACTCACCCTGCTTCGTTGGTCTCAGTGTAAATATTGTGCATATTATGGGGGTCTATTGAAGGTATACCCACAATGATGAGTGGAAGCCTCTCAAGTTTATTTCGGGCTAGATACCCTTCCCTTGCACGAGGATCGGACTGCCAACTGTCTCCCCAGGCATCATTGTTGTTTTTGGTAGCCTTAGTTGCCTATCTTCTTAGGGTCTTACACAAGGTGACTGTGGAGGGGAAAGTCTTCACGGTACCTGGAATCGATGTTGGCCAGACTCACTCAGGCGCCTTGGAGGGTATACCCACGATTATGTGTGGGATCTTGCACCAGGGTGTAAGTCTGTTAAGCAGGTCGTCAACGTAACTTTTCCACTCTATCCTAGCCCCTTCTTGTCTTGACTTCATGATTTTGGATTTCATCACCAACTAGTGACTTTGGAAAAGGAAGGTTTTGTTTTCTTGGTTTTGATTCCTATATTCTACTAGAGAATGTTGTTTGTTTACATAGTTTTCCATAGATTTTTTTCGTAAAAATTTTGGTTCGGTCAACATTGACCCTCTACATCATTCACGTAGGATGCAAGGAATACCTCCGAAAGATCCAAAAGTTTCCCAAACCTTGCTCCCTAATCCACTGGAGGACTCTCCTCAACAAAGTGAGATTCAGGACCACATACCTTCACAACCAAAGAGAACTAACTCTTTAGAAATTTTTCTAATCGTTTCTGATTCTTTGGACATTTTCTTCTTACCTCTTGGGTACAAGAGACATACTATTAGACTCAAATCATCTGGAGAACTTGTTGTTGACACTTCTGGAATACCACCTGAATTCCTTGTTGGCATTGAAAAAAAGGATCCTTTTTGGACCACTGACATATCTCGAACTTTGACTTCTAGATGGAACCCTCCCGGCTCAGAGGCAGACACTGAGATACCTGTTGTTTCTTAACCACCCATAATGTCTACTACATTTACAATACCTTTAGATCATTTTAACAGTACAACATTTTATTTCTTCATTGGTTCAGAGGCCGGTCCTAGCTCAACTATCCCTCTTCAGTAGGCCCATTCCATGATGATCCCAAACACTAATATTATCCCCACCGGGAACACGGTGGCTAGCCAACCTCCTATTGGTACACCACATTCGTCTAGACAAATCCCATCACTCCCTCTTGGGTATAATGCCTTGAATGCTTCTATCCCCATTCCTACCCAAGTTTCGTCCGGAGCTTATGGAGCCTTTACTCCTCCTGGGTATAATTCTTCTTTCGGTTCTATTTCGACACCATCCTAGTTCCTCTATGGAGGGTCTAATACACCTTTTATAGGAGGATTCAGACCCAGTGGCTCTACTACCTTTGGAATTTCTACTCCGTTATTCTCTTCTCGTTATCAAATTCCTATTGGGGGACAGTATAACCCAAGGGGGAAAACTCAATTTGGAGGTCAAACCCAAATTGGGGCATCATCCTCACTTGGAGGAATATCCCTACATGGAGGATATAATCCACAGTATGGGTAGAACATCCCCGAATCACTATCCCAGTATTGGAATCTTCTTATTCAAGGGAATCCACAATTGTTTGGGGGGAAACAACCTCAAGTTATCTCTTTTATACCCCCTAGTTCAGGCCAATCATACCTCGGTTCTTCCAATCCCATTTGGGGTTCACACGTTCAACCTAGTGTCCTGCCCTAAGCGACCGTCCCCAATCAATACAACCCTATGGCCTACCTGCCTCCGCACACACTCCCGAATCTGTTAGGACCTTCACCTCCCATACAAGCTGCTTATGGTCTTACTGGTCTACCGATGGGACTCCCTCCTCAAAGTCACCAGTATCCTCCTATGAATATACAATTACCCTTTTTATCCACCTTGGATCTACCTGATTTGTCTAGAATCTTGAATGATCATATCCTGCATTCTCCCCACTGGCCCATGATACTAGCCAAATTACCGTCCGACATCCCAAAGTTTGACGGTAAATCAGGAGAGGATCCGAACAACCATGTCATGACTTTCCACCTTTGGTGTTCATCCAACTCTTTGATGGATGATTCCATTCGGTTACGACTCTTGCAATGAACCCTCACGGGTTCGGCTGCAAAGTGGTATATAGAACTACCACTAGATTTCTTCACTGACTTTAATACCCTCATCATGGATTTCCTTACACACTACCAATTATCGATCCATTATGAAATAGGAACCAAGATCCTAAGTTCCTTCAAACAAACTCAAGCCACTCACATCTCTGATCACATTCATGAGTGGAGACAAAGATGACATTTGATCAAACTCGAGCTTCCCGATCAGTTATTGGCGGAGTGGTTCACAAAATCATTCGTAAATAAGATATCTCGTGATATTTCCATGGGTGGCTTTGTCACCGAAGAACAGGCTATCAGTCGCTCTCAGTACCTTGACCTCATCTATTCACAGATAGG
The DNA here is from genome assembly GCA_032191745.1 of Picea mariana. Classification (NCBI taxonomy): domain Eukaryota; kingdom Viridiplantae; phylum Streptophyta; class Pinopsida; order Pinales; family Pinaceae; genus Picea; species Picea mariana. The sequence continues at coordinate 124,638 of JASDQU010373900.1, read as the reverse complement.
TACTCTTTACAACTTGCTCCCTAATGCACCTCGCCCTTCTACTACCGCTACTTCAACTACCCCTGCTGCTTCTCATGCAGCTAATGGTGTGATTGGAACTTTCCATGCTCAACCTCAAAATATGCAGGCCTCTCCCACCAACCCCAAGTCCAATGCTTCTAATGTTCAAAATAATTTGTCTCCTACTCCTCCCACCGGAAAAACTGTTGAGGTTAACCCTGTTCAATCTACCCCTTCCGGAAAGAATAAATCTAAAAAAGGGAAGGGTAAGAATAACGAGGACAAAAATAACCCGCAGTCTAAGAAAACCAAAACCCAACCTGTTGATGATAGGGATAATTGCAAACCCCAATACCCTTTCCTCATTTGTGGTGACGATCACTATACAAAATATTGTCCAAGACGGGCTGAGGTTACTAAGTTCCTCCAAGGGACCACGAAACCTCCCACACTTGTCGTTTTGTCTCAACCTTTTCCTTCTCAACGACAGGCCCAACTAGTCATCCATGACCAACCCTCTACCTCCACTACTTCTTATGTACTCATGTGTACTGGTGATTCTAGAAAGAATGACGTTACACTCACCACTCGAGCCAAATATTATTCTTCCTCAAAGGAGAAGGTTGACGATATACCACCTTCGTTGGTTCAACAACCTCCTTCAACTTCACCTTCCAGTGGTCCTCTTCATATCGAAAGACCGATTCTCGATACATTTCTTTTCCCTCCCCCAAAGGGTGTTGTTCAAAATTCTGCCTTCAACCCTCATGCATGTGTTGCTCAGAAATACAGTATTGTAGAAGATCTGGTGCAAGCACCTTTTAAGATGTCGGCTCTCAAATTCCTTCAAATTTTCCCTGCTCAACAAACGACACTTCTAAAGGATATCAGTGGAATTGATGCTACAGATACAAATTTGATAATTTTTTACCTCGAAGATCACATTCAGAGACTCCCCCCTCAACTAGCATTATGAATCCAAGTTGTCATCTCTGACAAGAACATCTGTAGAACTGTTATTGATGAGGGTGCCTCCACGTGTGTAATGTTTGTTTTCTGTTGGAAATCCATCAGCTCTCCTCCTCTTACTGAATCCCATAACATGCTTAAAGCCTTCAATGGCTCTGGCTTTAAACCCTACGGTATACTTCCTTCGTTGTCTATTACGTTGGAAGGCAAGTCGATCAACATTTAAGTTGAGGTCTTTGACGCACCTCTCAATTATAACCTTTTACTTGGCCGCAGCTGGATCGACGCAATGTGCATTTTTGTGTCTACCCTTTTCATCATTTTACATTTTCCACATCAGGGAAAGGTCATCACTGTCAACCAGCTAGCCTTTTTCAACTCTAACACCCATACTAGCAACGTCCCTTTTATCGCGAAGACAGCTCCTGGGTATGAGAACATTGGTAGTGGGCCTACTTAAAGATTCCACTCTAATGGGAACTTTCTCGATCCCACCTCCCGATGTTCTACCTCCTTTGTTTTCCTCGATCAAAATGATTTTCGCCTCAATTTTCCAAACTCACCCGTCTTCTGACTCGTGGATCATACCCAAACCTGGTGATTATACCCGCTACAAAAACCAAATGCCTTTAAGTCCGGTTGAATCTTCCTATCAATCCATTCAATCGAAAACCCTTTCTACCCCCTCTCTTGGTGATTCATCTCCTGACCCATTCCACACTGGTTTTCCCATGGATGAGATGATTATGTTGGTTATGTCGATGGAAGATACCTCTTTGGATGATGGACATCATCGTTCCATTCTCTTCCTTAACAACACACCATCAAGAGTTACCAATGGATCTCAACTCCGTCAACCATTGCTGTCATTTCCTCTTTTCTCGAGACATCACATGACGTGTTATATGAAGGGAACTTAAGCAATATTTAACCCACCATCCCCCTCGACATATCCATTAAACCTAGAGTTGTTGAAAATGTCCACCTTGGAGCTTCGTGCTCTATTGATAAGGTTGTCACCTATAAATCACTTTTCCAAGATTTTTGTGACATCTTCGCTTGGAGCTATGAAGAAATGTCAGGTATTGACCTTGATATTATTGTACATGAAATTAAGACGTACCCAGGCACTAGACCCGTCCAGCGGAGACTTCGTCCGGTCCACCCCCGTAAAGCAACTATTATTAAGCTTGAGGTTGGAAAACTTCTTAAAGTTGGCTTTATTTATCTTGTGGCTTTAACTGATTGGCTATCCAATCTCATTCTAGTTAACAAGAAACAAGGTACGATCTCTTTCTGTGTCGATTATAGGGATATAAATCAAGCTTGTCCTAAGGACAACTTTCCCACCCCCTTCGTTGACCATATCATCGATGATTGCGCCAGGAGTGGAATCTTCTATTTAATGGTTGGCTTCTCCGGCTATAATGAAATCAACATCTTTCCCATGGATCAACACAAAACCACTTTTATTTGTCCTTGGGGCACCTTTGCCTACCAGAAACTACCCTTCGGTTTAAAGAATGTCGGTGTGACTTTTCAACGTGCTATGTCTTATGCTTTTCATGATATTAAGAACATCGTACAGCCATATCTAGATGACCTACTTCCGCATTCCATGCATCATAGTGAGCTCCTGGCACACCTCCGAGCCATTTTTCTTTGTTGTCGGTTCTATCGTATTCTCTTAAACCCACACAAATGTGTTTTTTGTGTGGAGTCCAGCCGACTTCTAGGTTTTATCGTGTCATGCCAGGGGATCAAGTTTGATCCTTTGAAGGTCGAGGCAATCCTCAATCTCCCTCCTCCTTCTTCACTTTTCCAGCTTCAAATTTTGGAAGGGAAGAAAAACATCTTATGTCGTTTCATCCCAAAATATGACCAATTAATGCTCAGATTTACTCGACTGCTCAAGAGAGGTTCTGAGTTTGTATGGGATTCCACTTCCAACAAAGATTTCAAATCTTTGAAATTGAATTTAACCCATACCCCATTACTTTTCCCACCCAATTATAGTCGATATTACTTCCTTTATCTCGCTACTTCGGACTCTACCATCGCCATGGTTCTAGTCCAATAAGATGATTCACACGACGAACATGTCATTTATTATTTGAGTCAGAGTCTCATGACTACCGAAGTCAAATACTTACATGTTGAAAAATTGGCCTTGGTAGCTATTCAAGTTGTCCAACGATTCTGTCACTATATCTTACTACGCAAGACCATTGTACTTTACAATTACAACCCCATGCAGCACATTCTTACATGCCAATTACTAGCGGGAAAATACTCCAAATGGATAGTAATTCTCCAGGATTTTGACATAGAATTCAAACGCGCTAAGTCCATGAAATCCTTGGTGTTTTTCGAACTGATATGTGACCTTCCCTACAACGAGACAAAGAATGTAGTAGAGGATTCTTTACCCGATGAATCCATTTTTTTGATCATTTCTGATGACCTTTGGTATGGGGATATCATTATCTATCTCCAAACTCAAACTTTCTGGCCTGATTTGTCTAACGCTGACCGTCGTCGAATACGTTACCAAGACCATCAGTACATTATCCTTGGTGACACTCTTTATCGTCGTGGGGTTGACTATGTTTTTCAACGATGTCTCACCTATGATGAAGCTAAGAAAGATTTGAATGACTACCACTCTAGAGCATGTGGTGGTCACATGTCTGGGTATGCTACTGCCCAGAAGATCTTACGAGCAGGATATTTTTGGCCTTCTTTATTTAAAGATTGTATTACCACTGTCCAAAAATGCCATGCTTGCCAAACATACAACAACAATACAAAATCGCATCATGCTCCTTTACACCCTGTAGTTTCTGTTGGACCTTTCACGAAATGGGGCATTGATTTTATGACCTGTAACCCTCACTCGGCCGGGGAGCGTGGATACATTATTGTATTCATGGATTATTTCACCAAATGGGTCGAGGTGATACCTATTTTCGACAATACCGAGAAAATTGCAGCCCTTTTCATATTTAATCACATTATTACTCAATTCGGGATCCCACAAGCTATCGTTATGGATAACGGTAGCCATTTTCAAAACTTTATGATGTCTGAACTTACCGACAAGTTGGGTCTTCACATGAAAAATCAACCCCCTACTATCCACAGGCCAACGGCCAAGTTGAAGAAATAATTAAAATCCTTATCACTATGCTTCGTCGGATAATAGGAATCCATAAGACCACCTGGCACACGATGTTATTTTCGGCATTATGGGCCTATCGGACGTCTGTGAATTCTGCTACAGGATTTACCCCTTTTCAACTAGTCTACGGCATTGAAGTCGTTCTCCTGATTGAATGTGAAATACCATTCTTGAAGCTAGCCATCAAACTTCTCCCAAACACCTCTGTCGAAAAGGAACTTCTATTGTATCTTATGAAATTAGACGAGACCCGTTGTGATGCTACCCTAGTTATTGAAACCCAGAAGAAATGCATAAAAGCCCAATATGACAAGCATGTCAAGCCACGTGTTTTCTCTGAGGGAGATCTAGTTCTCCTCTATGAACAATATCGTGACCTGCTAGGAGCCGAAAAATTCAAAGTTATGTGGCGTGGTTCATATATCGTCAAATGAGTGATAGAGAAGGGAACTTACGAGTTAGTAGATTATGATGGCATTCCTTTGAGTGAACCCAAAAATGGGCTTTACTTGAAGAAGTACTATGCTTAGACTGTCTCTGCATGAGTGCTTGTACTTTTACTATACAATACTTTTGTGTGTTACTTTTGTGTGTGTTTTTCATTATTCGGTTTCGACCCCCAACTACTTAACTTGCGTTGTGCTTGGTTTCCAGATGTTGACGTTTACTCTACCCTATATTGGCTTCGCTGATGGTGCTAGTCATAGTACTCAGAACCTAGCTTATGCTACTTGGGTGATCTATGCACCCACCAACAAATTTATCAGTTTACAAGGTCTTTTCCTCAGTCGTGCAACCAATAATATCACAGAATATAACGCAGTCATCAAATTATTGACTGATGCTATCTCACTTGGGAATCATCACTTCATTGTATGACTTAATTCGCAGCTAGTACTACTCCATTTAAGTAATGTCTACACTATTTGAAGTCCTACTTTGTTACGGGTATATCTACGGATTCTTCTCTTGGAACATTATTTTGATTATATTGAATATCAACACAGTCCTAGATGTCTAAATACATTAACTGATGCTCTATATAATTATGTGTTAGACAAACATTTGAGACATTTATAAATCCAATCACACATTACACATTGTATATAAAAGCAGAGTAAGTCGGTACAAGCCTCATGTATATATATAATGAAAAAGTTTTACAAAAGTGTTTTTCCATCCAAGGACCAAAATATCAAAATATAGATCCCATGGCTCATACAAAATAGCATCACAGATGTCGCTCAAAATAATATCATGGATGTCGCTCACGATAGCACACCACTGCTCGTGCTACTCGGATAAGTAACCGACTAAGTGAGCCGGACACACCTACAGTATGGCGTTGATAACGCCTCGGGACCTCCTCAATCAACATGTCGAGGATATCTCCCGTCAAGCCTTCTAAGTTCTGCTCCATCGCCTCATAGTCGTCGGTGTCCCACCCTACTACTACACGTGCCTCTCCTCGCCTCTGAATCAGAGATGTGCCTGGAGGTCTATGCGGCCCTACATCTGCATAGTCAAAAGTCTTTGATTAGTCTTTAGATCGAAAACACAAAAAACATATAATATCCTAAAAACCATAAAAACATTATAAAGAACAAAATGTCTTTCTTATCTAGATCTCCCCAATGAAATCCCTCAGGGAGAGCCAAGTCGACATCACCCCGAAATTTCAGGTCAATGTAAGCATAATCATCAATCATCAAGATTTGGGGCCTTAACCAATCAAAAAATGCATCATTGTACTTGATTATAGGGCCCGCTACGTGTCGTGCCACAAGGTCACACCACCGTTTCATTCTTGGGTCTCGTGGGGCTGGTAACTCCCACTCTACCTGTAGCCACAAATGAGGGACTCTTTCTAATAAGAAAGACACCAAAATGGACCCATACCCAAATTTATTTAGGTCTCCTCTCTTGCTTTTAGTGAGTTGTATCTTCATACTCCGGAGCAAACCTTCACACCAATTGAATACTTGAAGTTTCAAGAATTCAATGGCATATTGAAAGTAACTTTGGAGCACCATGTGTGGCGACGTGATTCCTTCCATCTGTGCAAAGGTAAAGAGGATGGTTCTGAGAGTCAAATCCCACACACCTCGGATAGCCACTTTACCTTTGTGCCTTTTGGCATCTAGTTCACAGTGCCGATGGATATACTCGCTCATTGGCAAGCCACCACCTCGACCCCCTGTCAGAGACACTCGTACCCATGACGGGATAACCCCATTAGAAAGAAAATATCCTCAATGTCCAAGGAGAGTACTTGAACACCCATGTGAAATACTTGTTGTTTCACGTCCCACATATGGACCAAGTACTCTAATAGTCTTTGTTGGGCTCTCATGCCATGAACTTTGAAAAAATTCAATAGGCCACATTGTCGAAGAGCATCAATGGTTCCTGGATCATTCAAAGCCATAGAGTCATCATCTTCATGCTCACGTTCTCTCCATTCCAACAGTTTTGCAATCAAACACCTGCATGGAAGTAAAAGAGGATAGTTAGCACCTTTATCCACACTTTTTGGAATTCTTTTTGGTTCGACACTTGCTTTCTTATTTTGGTTTTTCACCGCCACAACTGAGCTTCAGTTACAGTGCGGTATTTCAGCAGGCAAGCCATTGGGCACCTGTGGAAATCCTTGATTTCCGCAGGGCCTGATATAGGCCACCTGCGCCGGCCCCAACGCATGCCTATCGGCCCAAAAATCACCCAAAAAATCTTCTTTTGACAACCAAAAACGAATTTTAAACCATTGAAAAGGAAGAAGATGAATTACTTATCGTTTTCAAGGAAACCATTCGTCGATTGATCATCCATGATATTTTCAATCGCCTGCCAAAATAAGGGGTGAAAAGGGG
>JASDQU010373900.1:103522-117341 GCA_032191745.1 Picea mariana | reverse complement strand
CGCAGGCGAGCCATTGGGCACCTGTGGAAATCCTTGATTTCCGCAGGGCCTGATATAGGCCACCTGCGCTGTCCCCAGCGCATGCCTATCGGCCCAAAAATCACCCAAAAAATCTTCTTTTGACAACCAAAAACGAATTTTAAACCATTGAAAAGGAAGAAGATGAATTACTTATTGTTTTCAAGGAAACCATTCATCGATTGATCATCCATGATCTTTTCAATCTCCTGCCAAAATAAGGGGTGAAAAGGGGGTTTTTTGACAAGTTCTTGACCAAATACAAATGAAATGGTTAAAAAGAACTCTTTCTCTTATTTATTTCATTTTTTACCTTTTTTCATAAATATTTTATATTATAAAATGTGTTTGGTTATCAACCCTCATAACTAATAGTTTCGTAAGTCTCTTGTTTCTTGCTGGAGGAAGACTAGAGTCTTAATTAACAGAGTATGGATCTTTATTCCGCAATTTGTTTTTCTCTTCATTACTCATATCAAAACTTTTTAGGGTTTTTTAGTAAAACCTCGAGTTCACTCTTCATTCGTTCTCGTGCACGAAAATTTATGAGAATGCAACCGAGTATACTTTTGTCGTCCTTTCATACTTGTCTTGGTAACACGAAAAAATGACACACATGGAGTATAATTTAATCTCTTTTCACACTCCATAAAAATGAAAAGATTGTCGAGTGACCTTGTTCTGTTCACGCTCGTAAAAGTATTTGAATAAAACATTTGGTGGGTGATATTTTATCACTTTTTTGGTCCCATCGAGCTACTTTACGAAAAAGGAACTGAGAGAGTTCTCTTTAAGTGTTTTTCAGACTCTACAAACATGAAAAACTCCCTAGTTTTCTATCTTTGGACTCGTTAAACAAACATCGAAAGACCCACATGGGACCGAACCACTCCTTCTTAGGGTTCGTTAGAAATACTCCGAGGAACTCGTCTGAAGGATGAGATTACATTACAATCATATGTTATCCTCCTCAATCTTGTGTAAAAATAAAGAGGTACTCGCCAGAAATGGTGGGGGGGAATTTGGGAAAGAGATGTGTTTTTGTACCTATGTTAGTGGCAGTCCTAGTCGCTCTTGAACATGACACCCCTTTCGTCATTGGAATCCAGGTTGGGAAATCCATTTGTCTCTCATCTGGCCTTCGTCGAATTCATATCTTGGGTCGTCTTTGAGTCAATGTTTCCAAAACTAGTGTCGTGTCATTCATATGTTTAAGAGAAGTCCAAACAAGCCCTCCTTTGAGTCGGCCATCTGCATTGTCATTTCTTACCATGTCGGCCTTCCCTGTGTCAGTTTCAAATTATTTTCATACTTTGATCTACCCTTAATCTATTACTTATTTCATGTCACTGATGAGGGATACATCAAGGCCCTCATGTGACGAGTCTTTTTCCTGTCGACTTCAACTCATCATCCGGGAATAAGACTTAGAAATCATTTAGTACCTTGGAGCCTGCATGCCTCAATGGCAGGTTTCTTTGCTCTCGACAGTGGATTCACATCATTGGTCCCTGATCGAGATATTTCATTGAGTGTTCAAATTCAGCTCATTTATTCACATTCGTTGGATTGTACTAAGGTACCTTGGGATTCATTGACATGAATGGTGATTTCCCTCACACTTGTTAACGGTTTTCATCAATGACCGGTAATCAAGTGGTTTCTACCATGTTTGACTTCAACACCTGTAATCGCATGGTTAGATTTGTACTTACGGACGATGGGATTGAAGACCCTGGATCTCATATTTTGGCCCAGGTTGCAATGGAGTATTTATGATTTGAATTGACACACAGATCCACTTTGTATGTCTCATGGCTATGTCTAAATTTACACTTTCTAATACATAAATCCACGGTGTATTTCTAGTGGCTATGTAGAATTTTGATGACATGGATCCACAGTGTGTAATTGGTGGCTATGCCTTACATTTATGATTTCAATCACTTGTAATATGAGCATGGGAATGCCTACCTCATAAATGGTATAATTCTAGGCAAATGCTTGATTGTTTGCAGGTTCCTGATTGGTGTGCTCCTTGTTTCCAACACACACACGCATTTTACAAAGTATTTCAGTTGTCACATGTTCCAGCCTCATAATTTGGGGGGCATTCTGTTACACATTATTTTGGTCACTCTGATGATGGCCCCATAGGCATGTGTTCAGGCTTCCAAAACAATCTTTCACCTGAGGAAAATGGTTGATTTCTTCCCCTACAAGGCACATTTTTAGAATGATGTCACAGGCTAATAATGGTACATAGTGCGGAAATCAAGGATTTCCATAGGTTGCTCTATGCCTAGCCTACGGGATTTCTGCATGTTGCTATATAAGCAGGGTGCGACAGTTCTTGAAGCTAAGGAAAGGAAGAAGTTTCTAGAAGTTTCTAGAAGGAGAATCTTCTAGAATGTGAGGTGGCGTCCATATGGTTGTGATCTTACTGGTTTTTCTGATTTGGTGGGATCATTCTTATCCTAGAAACCACTTCATCTTCTCCTATATAATAATGGATTTCTCATAGAACAGGTTAAGCAAGGTCAAGCAATATTGAGAAAATAATAGGCTGAAGATTGTGTGAAGGATCCTAATACAATTGGTTCTTGAGGCATCCATTTGTCCATCAAGCTTTGTGGATTATCTTCATGCAAATTTGGAGCAAGTGTATGTGTGTGTTGGAACAAAGAACCACCGAAAGGGAACTTGCGACATCAAGGCACTCTCGTTGTATCTTCCACTTTTACTTAATATGATAAATTGGCATGTCTCTTTCCCATAAAATCATTAGTGTTTTATTACATGACTCCTTAATCACATGTTTAGGTTTCCATTGAATCTATAATTGCTTCTTTCACTTTGGTTGGTTTGTGTCATTGCAGATCTGATCTCACAAGAGAACTGGAGCGAGGCAGTGACAACATAGATATATGGAAGCGATATATAAAGGTATGTCATACACTCTTTCTTTGGTGATAAATCCAATGGTAGAAACCTAGGGAAAGAATTGTGTCATGTCTAGTTTTGTTCTAGATCCATGTGGATCTAGGGAGATTAGTTTATGTTCACATTCACCGATTTATCCAATAACACTTGGAAATGGAACAAGCAGTGCAATATATGATATAGTTATTGACATCATGTTGAAGTTTTGGCCAATAAAAATGTTTATGTAGAACAGCCATAGTTTTCTCCACACCAAAATGTCCTACCATCTGACTGTAGTGAGATTCCCAAATCAGATTTGCACACTCACTTGCAGGAACATAGAGGTATCCCGGATGGCATAACAGTACATCATGAATGTGAAAATCAGTGACATCCATGCATGTACCCAAGAGTTGATATGTGGTGGATAAATCAGGGTCTTGCTGATAAAGTTGGGGCCACTCAGATTCCTCATTCCCACAAAAATGGAGCATGGTGGTGAGTGCAACCATGGGAGGTCGACTAAGGTAGTTAGTGACATGATTTGTGCTCCCTGTCTTATACTTCATTTTGAGATGGAAGTGTTGCAAGTGTGTGGACCACTTTTGATGGAAGTCATTCTTTAACTTCCCCTATGTTTGTATGAACTACAGAGGCTTGTAATCAGTGTGGATGATTGTCTCCTTTCCCAGAATGTAATGTTTCCATTGAGAACAGGCTTGCACAATGGAATACATTTCCTTGTCATAGGTGGGGTATTTATGGATGATATATGAGAGTGTATCACTATGGTATACTACCAGATGACCATGTTAAGTGAGAACTACACCTACAACATAGTCGGATGCATCAGTGTCAATATCAAACAGTTGTTGCAGATCAGGAAAGGAGAGTATCGGAGTTGAGCATAAGTGATGCTTCAAATCATCAAATGCACATTGTTGCTCCTTCCCCCATGCGAACTTTTCCCTACCACCACCCTCGGTCACTTGGTTGAGGTGCCATGTAATATGGGAGAATCCCAAAACAAACCATCGACAGAAGTTGGCAAGTCCCAAAAATATTTGAAGCTCAGTTAGTGTGGTCGGGGCTGGGCAGTCACGGTTGACTTGGATCTTAGCTGGATCCACATGTACCCCATGCTCATCAACAATGTAGCCCAATTATTGGACCTTGTTCATGCCAAAGGATAATTTTTCCAAGTTGGAATATAGCTTTTGTTGTCACAGAATGGTCAAAACCTATTGAATATGTTACATGTGATCCTCCCAAGTTCCATTGAAGATGAGGATGTCATCCAAATATACCACCACAAAATAGTTGGTGAAGGGTCTCATTACATCATGCATCAACCTCATGAATGTGGTTGGTGCATTTTTTAATCCAAAGGGCATGACCAGGCATTCGAAGAGACATTATTTAGATTTGAAAGTTATCTTCCATACATCATTCAGTTCGATGGGAACCTGGTGGTAGCACGACTTTAGGTCAATATTGTTAAATAAATTTTCCCCTTTGAGTTGGTCAAGAAGGTCATCAATTCGTGGAATTGGGTATCGATTCCTGACTGTGATTTTTTTTAATGCTCTGTAATCAATGTAGAGCCGCCAGGTCCCATATTTCTTCTACACCAGTATAATCAGGCTTTCGCAATGGGAGGATTTGGGTCTGATGTGCCCCTTTTGAAGTATCTCTTAGATCTGACACTTGATTTTGTCATTTTCCATCAGCGAGCCATGATATACTTGTCCATTAGAAAGAGGTGCATTGGGGGTTATATCAATTGGATGCTTGAATTGGCAGTGCATCGGTACCCCATTGGGTGAGGAGAAGATGTCTTTGTACTCTTCCACGATCTCGTCCACTTGCTTTCGCTGCAGAGAGAGTCTTTGTGTAGAGGTCACGGATGTGGCGGTGACCTTATTTTTACTGTGAGCATGGATCACAAAGAAGATGAATTTTTTGTTCTGTGAAATGACCTTACTTCATTTCTTAGCTGATATTAAAGAAATAGCGGTAGGCGGCGCTACCTCTAGTTTCTTGTACAATTTTCTACCCAAAGTAATAATAACACTGCGGGGTATAGAATCATACACAACATGTTGCTTCCACAAATATGGTTGTCCTAAAATAAAATCACAAACTTCAAGGGGAGAAATATCACACAATACCTCATCTTTTGAGGGCTTGATATCGTAGGGTAGACGACACTGTTGGTTGATGCGGAGATCTCTTCCTTGGTGAAGCCATATGATGGTGTAAGGTTGTGGGTGCAGTTTTATCTGCAGTTCCAGCCACTTGACAACCTCTGCTGAGATTATTTTCTTTTTTCTGGCTCTATTGACAATGAAATGAAGTGGAGACCCCTTTACCCACGTCTGTGAGTGAAAAAGGTGTTCCCCTTCCTCTAGTTCTTCTAGTTCACTTGGCTGGACTTTTGTGGTAACAACAGTGGCGTTGGGTTCGACATTGATAATCAGCTTCCATCCTTATGGATTTGATTCGGAGTCAGAATCTTCCTCTGACTCAGAATATTTCAACTCAGACACCACTGACTTCTTGGAGAGACATTCTTCGGTGTTGTTCCAAGGGATTTTATTTTATTCACACCACTTTCCTATGTCTTTCTTCGACTTCTCATTACCCTTCTTGTGTTGCGGCTTGGACAGGTTGTCCTGAGAGTGTCCATGTTTTAACTAGTCCTTCAAATAATGGAATATCAAAATTTAATATTACCTTGAAGGGGGTTTCATGGCTGTTTGATGAAGATGCATCTCATGTGGGCAGTTGTCGAAGGATCTATGCAAAGTTTTCCATTATTTCATTCCTTTATCATGCAAGGGATTCCTTGAGAAAAAATTTAAAAGGATATCCTACTCCATAATATTTCTTCCCTTCCCTCATGATTTGTTGTTGGGCTCTGCATTGCCGATCTTATAGAGGCTCAACTGGTTCGAGTCTCAACTTCTTGTACCCAGATCTTGTCGGGGATATGCACGAAGAAAAATAAATGAAGAGGAAACTACTCTAATACAAATAATCTGGATTTATGAGAAGAACGATATGAATAACTGACTGAATACAATAACACAGAGATATAGAGAACAACAATAGTTATCCAATGAATAATAACTTTTATTGAATAAATAAAATACATTGAAACTGTAAAATTTCATAACTGAAAACAACTTGCTCGAATGGTGGTAGCTATCTCTGAGAAGATATGTGGATGATACGTGCATCTGCCTTATCAGAATGATTACAATGAGGCTCCATAGGAATTTTTAACATTACTCATGAATTCCAAAACCCTAGACATCCAAAAACCCAACCCTAGGAGATGAAACGCCAAAATTTATGTGGGCCCCGATGGGTAAGTTGGTACCTCAACTTCTCCGGATCGTAACTTTTTCATACGACCTCCATTTTAGGCATGTGATATCTTGTTGGAAAGGTATTTTCAATAAATACACATTACTCCATCAAACTCTGACTTCGTCTATAATTTGACTGTGGCAATCCAAAAAAAAATTGTTTAAGGCCCCAAAACAACCCTAGAAGTACAGAAAGATGTACTGACATGAAAACTTCCAAAATAAGCCAATTGGAATAGATGGGCAGCCACTAATATCCACATGGATGTTATGTGGGGCTTCAAGATAGCCTCAGAAGTGAAAAACCCACAATTACAAAGAAATTCCATCATTACAGAGAAACGTGTTGAACTAAAAACTATCAAAAGGAGCCAGTTGGAATAGGTGGGTGGCCACCAATATCCACCTATATCACAAGAAAACACTTAAGTTCTTCTTTGGGAATTTCTATGAGGATCTCAAATTTGTCAGCCCATGAAGTCTTCACCATGGCTAATTCCTTGTCTAATTGTTCCTTGGTTTTGATCCCATAATTTCTTAAAATTTGTGGTCCCTATAGTAATTGTATCTCTTAACATAATTACTCTTTCTTCATGTCTTGTTATTATTTGTTTTATTCTTTTATTTGAGGGCAGTTGTTGTTGATTTCTGTGATGATCACTCAAGATAGTGACCCATGCAATGAAATTTTTTACCTCATTATTATAGAAGCCTTCATCATTCTATAAATATTTTTTCAAATATTCAATGAATCTCATAATCCTTTGAGATAAACTCCATAGGCTAGTACCAACCTCCCATTCTTGTGAAATAATCTTGAGGATTTTGTTTATATTATTCGAAACATGGAGTCTTGCTCCATTCAATACTTGGGTAGATTTTATTACTCAGATGGAGTTTCTTGGTGTACTTGGTGGAATCTGATTTGACGAGAGTATGGATAGTGGTGTTGAAAACAGTGGCTTTGGACTCAAAGCGTCCTCCAACTCATTTATTCTCTTTTTTAACATAATATTTTCTAGTTCTTCCTTTGAAATTGAATGGGAAAGAGTGTCACCTATAGAAAAATGTAATTTATGGAGTCCAAAGGGTCCCACTCCTGAAATATTGACTCATGAGCTCTTCTTCTAAATTACCTTGTTTTTTTTTTACACTGAGCTTTTCTATTTGCAACTTATTTTATTCCTTGTTACATTGAGAGTTTTACAGTGTTAAGGACTTCTCTTAAAAAAACCAAGTTGTTTTATGTCCATGTCTTATGTAATCTTCTAACTCTCATCAATTTTTCAGGCTACCCAGTCGGGTGTCTCGACACTATCAATCTCCATATCAGTGGTGTTCTTCTGGCCTCCTAAGTTCTTGGAATTATTTTTCGTTTTTATTGGGACATTGTATGTGTTCATTCAAGATCAACATGGGGTGGATCATATCCATCATCACCTTTTGCACATCCTTCATAACTCTCTCCTTTGTTATTGTTCTACTCTTGTTTTCTTTGTGTAGAGGAGGAGATCCTACGTGTCTAAGGATTTGAGGAAGATTGTTCATTAGTTTCACCTTTCCCCCTTTGTCTTGTGCTGCTTTGAGTATTTGAACTTATTTTTGCAACTAAGTCTTCATGGAACACATTCTTCTCCTTTCTTATGGGGTTATTATCACCAATTTATTTGTCAATTCTGGTAAAGAGATTGATGTACCTCATGGATGCTATATGTTCATATAAAATACCTTTAGGTTCAAATCCCTTCAAGGATTGTGCTTCTTTGAGATTAAACATGGTGAGTTTATGGGAAACTTCCTTCAAGTGGGTGAAATTGTTTATTATTGTGTCTCCAACATGAATAGGCAAGGTGATGAATTTAATTTTTTGTTTACTTTCAAATAGGATGCACCAATATTTATACTGTCTACAAATGTTTGCCACAAAATATCTATCACAGAAAAATATTGGGAGAAAAATGGGGTTTTCTTGACAACCATACAATCAGTTTAGGTATGGTTTTCCTCTTGAACAAAAATTCCCTTTCCCTTGAGAAATTCCTCATCTTTCTGGGTTATTCTCTTTGGTTATTATCTAGTTAATATGTGTTTGAACTCTCGGAGAAATCTATCTTAAATAATATAAAAATGAAATGGTGTTTTGTGTCTCCACAACACCAGGTACCAAAATTGAACTACTACATTATTAACATCAACATTTCCTTTTAAAGGAAGGCTCTCAAAAACATTGCAATACACAATTGCAAAGACTGAGTGTGTGGTCATGAACAACCTTTGAGTATTAAAACAATTACTCAATTGAAAAGAAACTTAATTTGATGTTATTTTTTCTAATCGAAGATAACATATTTATTAAAAGAGAAGTAGAGTGCATATAAAGTTGACTTGGGTATATGGGAAGATGAATCTTGTCCAACCAATCACACAAAAAACCATGAAAATTATTGATATGGTTATTCCAACAAGAATATATCAATTTCTGAAAGGTCGTTGGGAACCTTGGAAAACATAATCAAAAAATCATGCAACACATTTGAACCGCTACCCTGAGAATCAAAGAATGCATCTACTTTAGGGAGATTGAGACTTTTGTTTGCAGAAGGAAGGAGGAGCATCCTCTTGAATACTTTTTGGGTTAGGACAACCCGATTATTTCCCTTTGTAGCTACTTGTATTTTTCTCATCTTGGAATCAAATCTTTTCACACACCAAAATACCAACTCCTTGAAGTCAAAGGATTCAAGTACGCAACCAGCATTGACAAGCCATGTAGTCCAAAGTCTATCATTTTTCTTTTCTTCTAGACTTTTGTTTCGAAACCACTGATAATAATTTGACCAATGAAAAATATTATCTTTCCTTACAAGAGACTTAATTGTAACACCATAAAGGGGCTCCTTCTCCCTTCTATTTTTCATACTTTGTGTTTCTCCAATGCACTTTGGTATACATGAACCATAAAGCTCAAATAGTTCAAGGTCTAAGTGCATGGTGGGTATTTACTAAAATTTCCTTTCCACACATACAAATTACCTTTGAAATACAAGTATCATAGATAGAAACCACTAAGTAGCTCTTTGAAAAATGAGACATTTACTTCTAATTAGTCGTAAATCGCCACCTTTTCCTCGTAAATCAGAGAAAATTAATGTTCCATAAGTGATTCTTGGTTATAATGCAAAGAACATGGCTTAAAATAATCAGTTGTGTAGAACTATTGGGAGTGTGAATGTGTGGAAGTGTGGGAGTGCGGGAGGTGGAAGTGATAAAAGTTCTTCGCACAAAAGGATTGGAAATTGAATAAGTATGGGCAGTGTGGAAATAGATTAAGTATGGGTAGTGTGGGAGGTGGAAGTGATATAAGTTCTCCGCACTAAAGGATTGGAAATAGACTAAGTATGGGTAGTGTATGAAGGGTCATGTGTAGAGTGTGGAGGTAATACTTGTGTAGAGTGCAGGAATGTGGAAGTGTAGGAGGAAAAGTTATGTGAGTTCTCCACACAAAGGGTTGAAAATACATTAAGTGTTGGGTTATGTGGAGAAATATTTGTGCAGTTTGTGGAGTGAAAGGAAGTATTTATGCATAGTGTGGGGGTATTGTGATAGTAATAAAATAGAAAACTCTATATAATTATAAGAAACTCTAGATTAAGAAAATTATGGGGATGGTGGATTGGGAGAAAAATTATGCAAGACATGGTTTGAAAGGTGAGATATAAAATTGATTAACATGCATCAATAATAACATTTTTCTATATTGGAACTAATTTAATTGCAAATGCATCAAAGATTTCTATGGTGTCTAATATTGTGTTTATATATCTCCTTAATATTACATTCTTATTAGCAAACACCTTTTTTTATTTGAGAGACAATAAGATCAGAATCACCAATTACCTTAAAACATTTAATCATCATGTATAGGACCAAATATAATCCAAGTCATAAGGCTTCATGGTCAGCAATGTTATTATTACAATCAAACTAGATCCTATAAGAGAAGAATGCATGAATAGATTTGGGAGAAACTAAGACAATCCTAGAACTAGTCCCTATCTTAGAATGGGAAAAATCAAAATACATAGTACAAATACCATAATGGCCCTCTTCCTATTTTATTACTATTGAATTTGTAAGAACTCTCAATTTACCCATTCCTTCATCCACACACACTAATTCATTCATATGGTCTTTAGGATCTTCAACTTGCTATCTCGCAGTGGGATATCTATGAAGGGTGATGAAGTTTCCTTCCATGGTTGGTGTTCGCACACGATGGTAAGACCTTAGGTTCATGTTAACTTAACCAACAAAACCCTTCATATACCGGCCCTTTTGGCATCACCTGCATGCAAGTGAAGTCTCATCCTAGGAATCTATTGGGGCTGCAAGAACCAGGTTTTTGCAACAGTGAGGGGATGGGAGGCGAT
This sequence comes from Picea mariana, assembly GCA_032191745.1. Taxonomy (NCBI): domain Eukaryota; kingdom Viridiplantae; phylum Streptophyta; class Pinopsida; order Pinales; family Pinaceae; genus Picea; species Picea mariana. Next base: position 106,594 of record JASDQU010373900.1, on the reverse strand, counting down.
CCTCTTATTTATCCTTACTTATCTACTCTATGTGAATTATCCTGTGTCTTTTATTCCTTGGTTACTTAGTGAATTCATCTATATAGCGCCATTATATTGTATATTGCAACATAAACCCATTGATTGTAACATTCATTACGACAACAGAGTGATCATATAACAACCAAATATAGTCTACATGCATTAACATACTATTCATCAGTGATCACATGAAAAGACAAGTAGACATAGTAATTAACGTGGTTCACCCAACTTTGGGCTACGTCCACAATGACTAGCTTCCTTATTATTCTTTTCGTAATCATTTCAAGCTTTTGCATTGTGTTTACAACAAATATAGCATGATATATTTCTCTCCATCTTTCCTAGCTAATCTGAAGTGCAAGCCTCTCTCTATAACTCTCCCTAAACTTTCAGACATAGACTCACTCTCATCCTTATTCTCTTATCTCCCTCTCTTCCTAAACCCCTATTCTACCTGACCCATTACATATTTATACATGGATACTAGGGCTCAAAACCCTACTTGCTTAATCCTAAAATCCAATTAAACTCATTCTAATTCATTAAAACTCATGTTGACTCTTTGTTTGGTTGTTCTTTTCCTACTTTTGCGTTTGCATGTTTATTTTTCCTTCTCAACTTTTGTTCTTCCTTCTTGTACACTTATTTCTTCTTTTTCTTGTCGAACTATCATCCTTCCTTTTCTCCCTCTTTATCATCATGATTTATCATCTTGCTTTATTATCCTTCTTTATCATTTTTCCTCTCACTGTCAAGTATGCTTTCACTGCGCACTTCAATCCTAGATGTGCCATTGTTGCACACTCCACTCCTTCATTTTCTTCTTTCTTTTTCTACAACGCACCTCCTCCATACTTGGGATTTTCCTCAAAAATGTATCCAAAATTATCTGTCCAACAGAGCCCCAACACTCACTTGTGGATCATCCCAAACCATTCACATCAGTTGTGTCATGCTCTTCCATACCTCCATGAATTTTTGGGAGGCTTCCCTCATTGTTGCAACTTCTTTCATTACTTCTTCTTCTTTTCCCAAAATTTCCTCTACGACCTACGCAGTCAGGGTTGTGATTTTCTCCTTTATTTCCTGTGGTTCTTTCTTTGTCGTTCCCTTCCCAGTGGCCAATTCCATGATTACTCTTAGTGCTTCGTCCTATAGTGGTACTAATCGATGTTGGAGGATCTTCGATTGGTCCTTTAGCCTTTCTATTTCATTGTACGACTACCTTTGTGACAAGATGGTCATCATGTTCTCCATTGGCGGCAGTGTACTTATGTTTTCAAAAGCCTTTTTCACCTTTTCCTACACATCCTTCAATTTGTCTTCCACATCCTCCATCAAGTTCATCCATATCTGCGAACTTTCTTCACAAATCTTTACGCATTCCTTATCTATCTTCTTGATATTTACTACCATGGTGATAGCGATTCTTTCTCTTTCTTCCCTCTCCTTTGGTGGTGTTCTCGGTGTACTATGATATTGTAAGTCTTCAATCCTTGTGTAGATTCCTTTAATGGCTTCACCAATCCTTGAAACTTGTTCTTCCATTATTGCCTCTACCACCATTGGTACTTTGGGGATCTCCTTATATATTTTTTGGACGACCATTTGTATCCATAGTTCCATTTCCTCGGCTTCGTTCTTATCTTTTAATACTTTCTCTACCTTTTCCTTGGCTTCATTCTTCTCCTTGAGCGCTCTATCAAATTTTTCTTCAACTTCTCTCTTCTCCTGCAAAGCAGTAGTATACTTTTTTTGTTTTTTTTCCTTCTCATCTGACACCTTTATCAATTCTCTACATTCTAATTGTATGTAGAGCCTTATCTCCTTCATAACACCAATATGAAATCTTTGTAGTACTTTTATAGGCATCTATGACACTAGTATGTTCAGGTGACTTAGTTTTTTCATCCGCTCTTGCAGTTATGGTGTCGAGAACTGAACTTCATTTAACTAGATCTCCACAAATTTGCGCCAGGATGCTAACTCTGATAGGAAAGGATTAGTAGTCCTTTCTTCCCCAATCTATCCCTTTGATGGTCCTTCACCTGATCCTTTCTTTGGTTCTATCTACATTGTTTCTAATAGTTGTTATATCAACATTAACTAGTCTTGCACCTTCTAGTGTTGTTCATATTTTTTTTTGTTGCTTCTTCCATGGCCTCCTCTGTGGAATCCCATACTTTGAAGTTGATTCTATCCATTTCATCATCTGTTAGATTATAGACATGTGGTAATTTGTGGGCTTTCCTCTTCTTGTGCAGAGTGTTAGCTGGACTCTTCCCCTTGTATTTTTGTTTGACCCTTGCTCTTGGAATTGTGTGTTGTGCACCTTCTACTGACAGTCCTAGCATATTTCATGCGCCATTGTGTTGCACATTTCCATGCCCCTCATCGAAGTCTTCTTATTCATTGTCTTATTCTTATTATTTGTATGAGTGTTTCATTTATTTACCTGTAAATTTCCATTCGTCCTCCCAATCATTGGCGATCAAACAGACATCGCCCATTGTTAACTTGTATCTTGTTGGAATCCATTAGCATGTAGGGTCTCGTTTTTCTTGTATGTACATATGGTGCATCCCTACTTTAAATTTCACAATATCTTGGTAGGTATCTACTATATGGGTAGTGATGCTCATTGATTGCATCACTATGTGTATGATCCTATCAAAATAGAAAAAAAATGTGTCATTTGTATCTATTTGTCTCCTCTTGTTTATCGTATTCCATAGGTTTTCATACCACGTAACTGCATTACCTCTATTGGTTGTTCTCATAAATTGGTAATCACCAGGCTCCTACTAGCCAACTAGTGCAATCAAGATGAGAAGCTAGGCATAATAAAACTCCATTCCTTTATCCTAGGCTTCTATACAGTCTATCAAAAATGGATTCACCAAAAGCATGGCCCAATTCATTTGCACCTCCTATGCACACTTTTCCACTACTACGATCACTACGACTGGCACCTCATCCTTGCGATATTTTCTCAATAGTTTGTAAGCCAATACCTTCTTTGCAAATCACATTACATCATCATTTATG
>JASDQU010373900.1:80096-90492 GCA_032191745.1 Picea mariana | reverse complement strand
CTATATTGGAACTAATTTAATTGCAAATGCATCAAAGATTTCTATGGTGTCTAATATTGTGTTTATATATCTCCTTAATATTACATTCTTATTAGCAAACACCTTTTTTTATTTGAGAGACAATAAGATCAGAATCACCAATTACCTTAAAACATTTAATCATCATGTATAGGACAAAATATAATCCAAGTCATAAGGCTTCATGGTCAGCAATGTTATTATTACAATCAAACTAGATCCTATAAGAGAAGAATGCATGAATAGATTTGGAAGAAACTAAGACAATCCCAGAACTAGTCCCTATCTTAGAATGGGAAAAATCAAAATACATAGTACAAATACCATAATGGCCCTCTTCCTATTTTATTACTATTGAATTTGTAAGAACTCTCAATTTACCCATTCCTTCATCCACACACACTAATTCATTCATACGGTCTTTAGGATCTTCAACTTGCTATCTCGCAGTGGGAAATCTATGAAGGGTGATGAAGTTTCCTTCCATGGTTGGTGTTGGCACATGATGGTAAGACCTTAGGTTCATGTTAACTTAACCAAAAAAACCCTTCATATACCGGCCCTTTTGGCATCACCTGCATGCAAGTGAAGTCTCATCCTAGGAATCTATTGGGGCTGTAAGAACCAGGTTTTTGCAACAATGAGGGGATGGGAGGCGATCCTCTTATTTATCCTTACTTATCTACTCTATGTGAATTATCTTGTTTCTTTTATTCCTTGGTTACTTAGTGAATTCATCTATATAGCGCCATTATATTGTATATTGCAACATAAACCCATTGATTGTAACATTCATTATGACAACACAGTGATCATATAACAACCAGATATAGTCTAACATGCATTAACATGCTATTCATCAACGATCACATGAAAAGACAAGTAGACATAGTAATTAACGTGGTTCACCCAACTTTGGGCTACATCCACAATGACTAGCTTCCTTATTATTCTTTTCGTAATCATTTCAAGCTTGTGCATTGTGTTTACAACAAATATAGCATGATATATTTCTCTCCATCTTTCCTAGCTAATCTGAAGTGCAAGCCTCTCTCTATAACTATCCCTAAACTTTCAGACATAGACTCACTCTCATCCTTATTCTCTTATCTCCCTCTCTTCCTGAACCCCTATTCTACCTGACCCATTACATATTTATACATGGATAACAGGGATCAAAACCCTACTTGCTTAATCCTAAAATCCAATTAAACTCATTCTAATTCATTAAAACTCATGTTGACTCTTTGTTTGGTTGTTCCTTTCCTACTTTTGCGTTTGCATGTTTATTTTTCCTTCTCAACTTTTGTTCTTCCTTCTTGTACACTTATTTCTTCTTTTTCTTGTCGAACTTTCATCCTTCCTTTTCTCCCTCTTTATCATCATGATTTATCATCTTGCTTTATTATCCTTCTTTATCATTTTTCCTCTCGCTGTCAAGTATGCTTTCACTGCGCACTTCAATCCTAGATGTGCCATTGTTGCACACTCCACTCCTTCATTTTCTTCTTTCTTTTTCTACAATGCACCTCCTCCATACTTGGGATTTTCCTCAAAAATGTATCGAAAATTATCTTTCCAACAGAGCCCCAACACTCACTTGTGGCTCATCCCAAACCATTCACATCAATTGTGTCATGCTCTTCCATACCTCCATGAATTTTTGGGAGGCTTCCCTCATTGTTGCAACTTCTTTCATTACTTCTTCTTCTTTTCCCAAAATTTCCTCTACGACCTGCGCAGTCAGGGTTGTGATTTTCTCCTTTATTTCCTGTGGCTCTTTCTTTGTCATTCCCTTCCTAGTGGCCAATTCCATGATTACTCTTAGAGCTTTGTCCTATAGTGGTACTAATCGATGTTGGAGGATCTTTGATTGGTCCTTTAGCCATTCTATTTCATTGTACGACTACCTTTGTGACAAGATGGTCATCATGTTCTCCATTGGTGGCAGTGTACTTATGTTTTCAAAATCCTTTTTCACCTTTTCCTACACATCCTTCAATTTGTCTTCCACATCCTCCATCAAGTTCATCCATATCTGCGAACTTTCTTCACAAATCTTTACGCAATCCTTATCTAGCTTCTTGATATTTACTACCATGGTGATAGCGATTCTTTCTCTTTCTTCCCTCTCCTCTGGTGGTGTTCTCAGTGTACTATGAGATTGTAAGTCTTCAATCCTTGTGCAGATTCCTTTAATGGCTTCACCAATCCTTGAAACTTGTTCTTCCATTATTGCCTCTACCACCATTGGTACTTTGGGGATCTCCTTATATAGTTTTTGGACGACCATTTGTATCCATAGTTCCATTTCCTCAGCTTCGTTCTTCTCTTTTAATACTTTCTCTGCCTTTTCCTTGGCCTCATTCTTCTCCTTGAGCGCTCTATCAAATTTTTCTTCAACTTCTCTCTTCTCTAGCAAAGCAATAGTATACTTTTGTTGTTTTTTTTCCTTCTCATTTGACACCTTTATCAATTCTCTACATTCTAATTGTATGTGGAGCCTTATCTCCTTCATAACACCAATATGAAATCTTTGTAGTACTTTTATAGGCATCTATGACACTAGTATGTTCAGGTGACTTAGTTTTTTCATCTGCTTTTGCAGTTATGGTGTCGAGAACTGAACTTCATTTAACTAGATCTCCACAAATTTGCGCCAGGATGCTAACTCTGACAGGAAAGGATTAGTAGCCCTTTCTTCCCCAATCTATCCCTTTGATGGTCCTTCACCTGATCCTTTATTTGGTTCTATCTACATTGTTTCTAATAGTTGTTATATCAACATTGACTAGTCTTGCACCTTCTAGTGTTGTTCATATTGTTTTTTGTTTCTTCTTCCATGGCCTCCTCTGCAGAATCCCATACTTGGAAGTTGATTCTATCCATTTCGTCATCTGTTAGATTATAGACATGTGGTAATTTTTGGGCTTTCCTCTTCTTGTGCAGAGTGTCAGCTGGACTCTTCCCCTTGTATTTTTGTTTGACCCTTGCTCTTGGGACTGTGTGTTGTGCACCTTCTACTGACAGTCCTAGCATATTTCATGCGCCATTGTGTTGCACATTTCCATGCCCCTCATCTAAGTCTTCTTATTCATTGTCTTGTTCTTATTATTTGTATGAGTGTTTCATTTGTTCACCTGTAAATTTCCATTCGTCCTCTGAATCATTGGCAATCAAACAGACATCGCCCATTGTTAACTTGTATCTTGTTGGAATCCATTAGCATGTAGGGTCTCATTTTTCTTGTATGTACATATGGTGCATCCCTACTTTAAATTGCACAATATCTTGGTAGGTATCTACTATCTGGGTAGTGATTCTCATTGATTGCATCACTATGTGTATGATCCTATCAAAATAGAAAAAAAATGTGTCATTTGTATCTATTTGTCTCCTCTTGTTTATCGTATTCCATAGGTTTTCATACCATGTAACTGCATTACCTCTATTGGTTGTTCTCATAAATTGGTAATCACCAGGCTCCTACTAGCCGGCTAGTGCAATCAGGATGAGAAGCTAGGCATAATGAAACTCCATTCCTTTATCCTAGGCTTCTATACAGTCTATCAAAAATGGATTCACCAGAAGCGTGGCCCAATTCATTTTCACCTCCTATGCACACTTTTCCGCTACTACGATCACTACGACTGGCACCTCATCCTTGCGATATTTTCTCAATAGTTTGTAGGCCAATACCTTCTTTTCAAATCACACAACATCATCGTTTATGTTTTTGACATCCAACTCCCTCTTCCCTATGAAGGTGTTGAATTTATCCTTCATAGTCTCCAATAGTGCTTTCTCCCCTGCCTTGTTTTTTAATAATGTGCTCAGATCCAATCCTACTTTTGGAAATCCTGTTATCCCTGCAACTAATTGTGTATCAATGGACATTAGTGGGTATAACCACATATTTCCTCTATGGACACAACTTAGTATCATTTTGACACACGTGTTTATTTCCTAAATTCGGCCAAAATGTGGAATCTCCAGCAAATTGAGTATTCCTTCTTTCTCTAGTCATGTCACCCAACTATGTGGTTCAAGCAGAATTTCTCCTATCTCTATTATGATTTTGGTGCACAAATATTTCTCTCGTTCCAGCTCAAGAAATTTGTGTCCATCTGTTATGTTGTGTTCTACAAACTTAAAGGAAGCAATCGTTCCTAGCATATCCCCTTCAACAATTACACAATGTGGTATTTTCGATGTTAGCAATGGGTATTATCCATCTACGGGTACATCAAATTGTGGTGTGGTGTCTCTCCTTGGTGGGATATTGTCCTTGTAAAATCTCTGCTACGAAGATGAAGCTCTGTGTGTTTCATCAAACACTGGTGCAACATATGGTATTTTTGTTTGCTTACGTGTTGTGGTTGTTGGTGCCCCAACTTTCGATGGTGCCATTATTCTTTGCAATTTTTTTATGTAATTTTTTTTGTCAGTTTTGGTTCAGCTATGGTTCAGTTGTGTTTCATCTCTATTTTAGCTCTGTTTTGACTCTATATGCTCTTATATTCTTAGAAAATGAAAATAGGCTTCCCTATCGAGCCCTTATGTGATTTTATAACTCTTCGAGAACTATGTAATTACTTTCGTGCCAAAAGAAAGTGTTGAATATGTGCATAGTTTGCAATCAATACTTTCCTTACTCTAGCATTAATGCCAAATCCTCCACTGGATTTTTCCTTTCATCTGCCAATGTGTCCAAATTCTCGGTGGCTCCTTCTATTTATGACTATGCATCTCTAGTACGTTTTGTCATTTATGGATTTTTAACTATCCTTTTTGTGCTTTAATTCCCTTAATGGTTTTGTCCCGCACTTGAATTTTATGTCCACTTAACTTACTTTGCATTGTTTTTGTTATCTGTGTGATAGACCCATTTTCTGTGCGATACTTCTTCCTGTCTACCTTTGTATTTCTTCATATTTTTCCCCCTTTTATTTGTTTTCTTCCCTTTTCTACTTTTTGTTTGTTTTTTTGTATTTTAACATCCTACTATAGTACAACTACTATGATACATATGTTCTTTCACATCTCAGATTAATGCGCAGATGATCATTCATATATATATATTTTCAGCCAACTTCCATTCACCATGCATCCAAGGGATTCTCCATTAAAATATTCCAACTACACAGCACCTGCCTCTGTCACATGTTGAATCAAATATGGTCCTAACCAATGCATTTGAAATTTTCCTAGATGATGTATGAACTTAATTTCATAGAGTAATACTAAGTCTCCCACTTGAAACTTTTTTGTTTAATGTGTTTATCATGCCATGCCTTCTCCCTTGCCTTCTAAACTTGTTGATGGAACCCTGTGACAAAGCGATCTTCCTCAAGTTGTACCAATTGTGACAATCTCTCCTCTATTGTGACAGAGAATGAAATATCAGTAATTGTTGTGATCTGGATTTTATGAGAAGAATGAAATGACTACAGATTATTAACAGGTACTTAACACAAAATAACAGAGATACAGTAAAATTGGTTTTCTATTCAATAAGTAAATAAGTTGAAACTGTTAAATGTAGTAGAAACAAGCTTGCTGGAATGGTGGTGGCTTATCTCTGAGAAGAGATGTGACGGTTGCACTCATTTGCTAGAAGATTATTACAATGAGGCTCTGAATTCCTTTTTACAATAAATAGGAATGCCAAAAACCCTAGACATCCAAAAACCTAACCCTATGAGATGAAGCGCCAAAAGTCATGTGGGCCTCGTTTGGGTAAGTTAGTACATCAACTTCATAGGGTCATAACTTTTGCATACGATCTTCGTTTTAGGTGTATGATAGCATGTTGGAAAGGTATTGTCGAGGAGAATCATTTTGGGGGCTCAATCATGCCGTTGGATATCATTGAGAACCTCGATCCTGAAAAACCTTCATTTGCACCCTCAAAATGGCCTCTGAAGTTAAAACTGCTAAAAATAGTAAATTGCCAAAATTGCCAGAAAATTGTTTTGAGATAGTTGGAAAAGGTGGGTGGCCACTAATATCCACCTGGTTCAATCCTCCATCCTTAGGAAGCAATTGCGTTTATTTCCCCCATCAGATGAGGAAATGTCTGCTGAATTTGGCCCCGAGTGAGCCACTTGCTTTGGTGTAGGAGTTGCCCTGCTTTGATGACTCGATAAAGCTAGATCCTTTGTTGTCGAGTGCCATTGATCTATGTGTCCACAATTTGATCATTGGATGCCTCTTTTATGCATTCGGGGTTGAGCTCTGTTGGTGTCATTTGTTTTGCTACGTCCGAGGTGTCCAACAATGGTGGGAAATAAGGGTGAAGGAGATCTACGTTGAACACTGGGTGTAGGCCAAGGAAAGGAGGAATGTTGAGTTCAAAAGAATTATCCCCCACAGCCTTGGTGATGGTGTATGACCCATAAAGGAGTGGGAGAAGCTTCCTATGGGGTATGATAAGGTGTTCTTTCTGCAAGTGAAACCAAACTTTTCCGCCCACCTTAAACTTATGTGGCACCCGATGTTGATCATGGTGTTTCTTGTACTTGTCATTGGACTTCTATAGGATATCCTGAACCTATTGGTAGATGTGTTGGATCTGCTCAATGAACCTAGTGTCTTTGTCAGCTTTAGTTGTAGCAGGAGATGAGTCGGTCGAGGTGATTGCAAGGGGAAGTGCAACATCTATGGGACCCAATCGTTGGAATCCCAATCCCACCTGAAAGGGGTTGTGGTTGGTTGAGCTATGCAAGGCTCGGTTGTAAACATGTTGGACATGGGGAAGGCTCTCATCCCATGTGCGAGGGTTCTTTGAATTATACATGTGAAGGATATGCACAATAATTCGATTTATGTTCTCAGTTTGGCCATCTATTTGGGGGTGGAAGGTCGTGGATTTGGTGAGCTTGGTGTCCAACAGTGACTAGAGGCTTGACCAGAATGTGCTTATAAATCGATTGTCTCGATCTGAGACAATGGTTTCTAGAGTTCCAAAATGTACCAAGACTTGTTCAAAGAAGATCTTGGCAATGGCCTCTGCTATGATGTTCTTCTTCCAGGCAACTAGAATCACCATATTAGAAAAGCAATCAACAACCACAAAAACACATTCATTTCCCTGCTTGGTGGAATGGAGTCCCGACATGTATTCCATTGAGATGGATTCCCATGGCCTGTCAGGAGTAGGAAGAGGGGTGTACAGGCCCTATTTCTTCATGGTTGGTTTGGCAATAGCACAGGCAATGCAGGACCTGATATACTTGTTGACATCCTGTCAAAGTTTCAACCAGTAGAAATGTTTGTGTAGCATCGCCACTGTCTTTTCAATGCTGAAGTTTCATGCCACCCGACTGTAGTGGGATTCCCATAGCAGCTTCACTTGCTCGCTTGATGGAACATAGATATGGCCTAGATGACACAACAACCCATCCTAAAGATGGAAATTATCGACAACTGTGCTTGCACCCAACATAAGGTAGATGGTGGCAAAGTCTGGGTCTGTCTCATAGAGTTGGGGCCATCTAGAGGTCTCATGGCCACAAGATTATAGCACCGTGGTGAGTGTCGCGATTGGCGATCTGATGAGGAAATCAGCGACGTGATTGGTCCTTCATGTTTTATACTTGATGTTGAGGTGGAATTGTTACAAGTATGTGGACCACTTTTGATGGCGATCATTCTACAATTTTCCTTGTGTCTGCATGAACTGCAATGGCTTATGATCAATGTGGATGACTGTCTCCTTCCCAAGAATGTAATGTCTCCACTGGTGGCAGGATTTCACAATGGAGTACATTTATTTGTCATAAGTAGGGTACTTATGGACAACATCTGATAGTGTCTCACTATTATAGGCCACAGGGTGGCTGTGCTGAATGAGAACAACACCCACCACATGGTTTGAAGCATCTGTCTCGATCTCAAAGGGTTGTTGTGGATCTGGTAGTGAAAGTACTGGGGCTGAGCACAAGCACTGCTTCAAATCATTGAACGCTTGTTGTTGGGACCGGTCCCACGCAAATTTCACCTTACCAACACCCTTGGTTATTTGGCTGAGGGCCCATACAATATGGGAGAATCCCAACACGAACCTATTGTAGAAATCGGCAAGGCCCAAGAAGCTCTAAATCTTAGTGAGTGTGGTTGGGGCTGGACAGTCATGGATGACTTGGATCTTGGTTGGATCCACATGTACACCATTTTGATCAACAATGTATCCCAAGTAATGGACCTTGTCTATGCTGAAGGAGAATTTTTCCAAGTTGGCTTATAGCTTGTGCTACCACAGGGTTTGCAGAACCTATTGAATAGGCTGCAAGTGCTTGGCCCAAGTCTTGTTTTAAATGAGAATGTCATCCAGATAAACCACTACAAAAGTATTGGTGAATGGTCACAGGATATTGTCCATCATCATCATGAAAGTGGTTGGAGCATTTGTCAAACCAAAGGGAATGAAAAACCATTCAAAAGGGCCTTCCTTTGACTTGAAGGTGGTTTTCCATACATCTGTCTGTTCTATCAGGACCTGGCGGTAGCCATACTTCAGATCAATCTTACTAAAGTATTTGGCCCCCATGAGTTGATCAAGGAGTTTGTCGATTCGGGGAATCAGGTACCGATTTTTGACAATGATTTTATTTAGAGCCCGGTAATCAATGTAGAGTCGCCAAGTTCCATCTTTCTTCTGTACCAGCACGATTAGGCTCCTGCAACGTGATGAGTTAGGATAGATGTGCCCCTTGTGGAGTAGTTCTTGGATCTATTGCTTGATCTCCTCATTCTCTAATAGAGAGTGGTGATAGACTGGCCCATTGGGAAGTAGTGTGTCAGGGGTCAGATCGATGGAGTGCTTGACCTGGTAGTGCAGAGGTACCCCGGTAGGTGAGGAGAAGATATCTCAGTATTCTTCCACGACCTTATCTACTTTCTTCTACTATGTGGAGAGGTCGGTCGCAGAGACCCTGGATGTGGCTATGATATTTCTCTTATTCTGAGAAAGAATCACGAAGAATACAAACTTCCCTTTCTAAGAGATAACCTTCCTGCATTGCTTAGCAGATATCAAGGAAATAGCACTAGGTGCGACTGCCTCGGGTATCCTATACAATTTCCTATTCAAAGTAATAATAACACTACGAGGCCTAGACTCATATACAGCATGATGTTTCCATAAATAAGGTTGGAACAAAAGAACATCACAAACTTAGAGAGGAGCAACATCACACAATACCTCATCTTTAAATGGCTTGATGTCATACGATAGTCAGCACTGTTGGTTGATGTGGAGAACTCTTCCTTGGTGGATCCATCCAATGGTGCAGGGTTATGGGTGCGGTGTTGTCGACAGGTCCACCTGCTTGATGACCTCTATTGATATGAGGTTCTTCTATCTACCTCTATCAACAATGAAGTGCAGTGGGGTGCCTTTTACCCGCTTCTTTGAATGGAAGAAGCATTCTCCTTCTTCTGGATCGTCTGGTGCACTAGGCTGGAGCTTTGTGGTAGCAACAGTGGCACTAGGTTCCACGTCAATGATTAATCTTACCCTTTCTGGTTCTGGCTCAAATTCATAACCTGCATCTGATTCAGAGGCTTTCACTTCAGCCACCAGTGACTGCTTTGAGTGGCAGTCAGTAGTGTTATTCCAAGGGCTCTTATAGAAGTCACACCACTTCCCAGTATCTTTCTTCGTATTTCCTGTGTCCTTCTTTTCTTGTGGATTGGACTGGTTGTCTTGATACTGTCCATATTTTCTTTATCCTTTGTTCTATGGTTTAGGGCCTCCTTTTCCTGGATTTTGTTGTGAGGGGTTCCTAGGCCCGAATTGTCTCATCTTTTGTTTGAGCTTCTGCTCGATTTTGATGGCATATCGATAGGTCGCGCCCAAGGATGAGATGCCTAGAAATTCCATTTTAGTATAGATGTATCTATGCAAAGTGCCACGATACTTGAGCACCATATGTCACTCTGAATATTTGATACCCATCTTGGTGTACAAGGTATGGAAGATATTTGTGAAATCTGACACTGCTTGGTCTCTTTCTTGTCGCAGTGTGGTCCATTTGGTATACAAGTCGTCATAACTTCCGAGAGGGTAGTATTTTTCCTTAATAGCATCCCTAAAGGATTCCCAGGTGGTCGTGACTGTAAATAATGAGGGTTCCTCTATTTCATTTTCTCACAGAAAGTTTCCCACCAATATTTGACATGGGGAATGGCTTTGAGGAGAGCAAAAGTAATATTTTCTCTATTCGAGAAGTTATGGACATAAAAATAGCCTTCTAGTATATTCAACCACTTGTATATAGCATCTGCATCTATATGACCTTCAAATATAGGAATATCAAAGTTTATTTCTACCTTGAAGGGGGCGGCACCTCCGCTCGAAGAAGATGTGTCGCCT